>NWBR01000679.1:53071-79884 GCA_002914575.1 Entamoeba moshkovskii
TTTTTTTATTTAAAGTAATAAGGAATAAATGTTAAAAATATAAACCTAGTTTTTCTTTTTATTTCATTTCAAACTAATGGAGTGGTTTAACATAACTCAAACATTAACTAATGTTTCAACAACGGTGAATGGTATTTTTATTGACAATGGAATTCTGTGTAGAAAAGAACGTGAGATATATGTTTCATTTGAAAAGTATTATTTCAATATATTGTTGAAGTCGATTGAAAAAATCTATTACTTCCATTATCCTGGCTGTGAACTAACCTTTAACATTCTCGCTATTTGGCCAAAAGATAAGTCAAGAAATTATGTGTTTACAATCAAAAATGATATTTCGGCACTCATAAAGTCATTAACAAATTATGTGACGTTGATTGATTGTAATGGTTCACAATTCCAACCAATTTCCCTACAAATACGCGGGGAGATGCAATTGGCTTTTGTTTCCGGAAAAGTATTTGTTCTGCCATTTTATACCAAAGTCCTGACTTTAACAAGTGACGATACGTTTGCCTTATTCGAATCATTCCTTGAAGACGAATCAATTATGCGATTCACAATTTGTTCCCACAACACCCGCGTTTTCCCGTTTACGATTTGCGTTAAACCTAAAGAAACAATAAAATTATTGCAAATGCTACAATGGAAGGTATTCCAAATACCTCGGGATAATGATCTCGATGTAGTCATGTATACATGCAGAAATCGAAACCAAGACTTTTACCGATTATTGGTCAACGGAAAAAAACTTCCAAAAATAAAGAAAAAAAAGTTTGATTTTACTGTTACTAAGTGAAATATGATTTTTATTTTAGTTTGATTGGAAATTTAAATCAAATCGTTGTAATAAGAAATAAATGAATTCTATTGTCCCCTTTTATTTATTCAATGCCGCCACAATCTGTCGGAATTTCTGTTGTTCACTTTCATCACAGTTATCCCCAAAATTAACGTACCCAACGCATGTCTTTATTTCTGCAATTTCCTTTGTTTTACGATTTATAGTAAGTTTTAAGGACCACTCGAAAAAGAAATGGTCAGGGATTACACTTGCCTCTCTTTTGTAATGTTTAACAATAACATTTTTATCGGTAACATCAATGTCAACTCGCCATCCATTTGGAACGTCTTTGTAAGGAAATTGAACTCGAAGAGGAACATAATATTGCACTGCACTCGCAAACATGCATTGTGTTATAGTTTTTAAAATTGCCAACACCAAGTCCCCTTCTTTTAAGTTTTCTTCCAAATAACTTTGGCCAAAAATGGCCGCATCGCCACTTCTCTTTCCTGAGACATAGGGGAAGTGGGTATCGTATGTTGCCTCCAACTTTTTCTCAAGATCCTTTTCTCCCAAACAAGAGGCCAGCCCAGAAGCAACTGCCTTAATACATTCTTCGGATTGATAGTCCGGGTTCTGTTTGGATATCTTTGGTCCCGACATTACCAAACGAGAATTTTGGAAGATTTGAACTTTTGGGGCAAGACGGGGGATGTCTATGTAAACAGAGGTATTTTCGACGTTGCGGGAGTAAACCGCTTTTATGTCTCTTATCATCTCTTCAAGCGCAATAACGTCTGGTTTGAATTCGACATTGGACAAAGGGGAGTAATCATCGATTTTTCTCTTAATAACATACCCAATGATGACTACGACTAACACAGCAATAGAAGCAATAGAGGCGATTATTGTGGTGCTCATTTAAATCAAACCAATTGATTGTATTTTAAGATTCGAATGATCGTGATTTTTTCTGAAAATACAAATTTTTCTTAACTTTTTTAATGAGTTTCAAAACGTTGGGATTAATTCAAAACTAATAGTTTACTATACTTTTACTTGATTTTTTTTTCACAAAACACTCTGAAAAAGGACAAAAGAAATGTGGAATGTTTTGGAAAAAATGAGTTCTTGTTTGTAAAACCATAATTTTTGTGTTCATCACAAAACACCCCCAAGGGTGATGAATTTATGTTTCCGGTGCAAATGAGGAAAGAAAATTTGGGTAATTTACGTCTGACGTTGATGATAAACCTTCTGTCGTTCTGATGCCTTTTTGCGGTTTTCACAATAATGTTTTTAAAATCAAAAATCGATATTGAGGTTTCAATTAACAAAAAAAAAATTGATGAACAAAAAAAGATTCTGTTTGAGATGAACGGCCTTGAGGGCATGATTTTGGAATATTACACCACAACGGACAATAGCCGAAGAATGCAATTGAAAACGCAAATTATGGATAAGGTTTCCAGCAAAGAACACATTATTGTCCTTCAAAAGTTACTTCAGTCGACAAAAAATCCACACGTCCAAACGTATTGCATGTCATTGTTATCACAAGGAGTGTTGGATACCCCGCAATTATTCATTGGACTTTCAGAAACAATCCAATTACTTTCATTGCAATTGTATAAAAACTCGCCACAAACGAAAAGGTCTGCCTCGAATTTATTTGCCTCGAGTGTGATTGGGTGCTGGCAGTTTGAACACAACACTGAGAATTTAGTAAAAACATTACACGCGCTGGAGGGAGGGAATTATGAGGTTTTTGTCGACATGTCAAACACTCTAATCGAAGTTTGTTAATTTGTCCTTCACAAAAATCACACTAACAAAAAAGACGTTTAGGGCATATCAGACCAAACCGAATTTTCCAAAAAAATTACGGCTGACTTCAGGAATAGCATTTTAATGGTTATCGCTTCTTTGGCTGGGAAAAATTTGACGAGACCCGGGAATGGTGCCATTAGTATTTTGGAAAACGCAATGTTTGTTTGCAATATCACCAGGACTGATGAAACTGACGAAGCATTCACGTTTTGCCCAACAAGAGATTTTTTGGATTTTTATATGTCAATTTTGGACACTCTCATCGCAAGAGTCCCTGATTCACTTAATTTATTGGATCAAATGGTTTGTATCAGGCCGTCTTGCTTCAGCGAAACTGCAGCCATCGAAAACTCTCGGGATTGGTTTATTACCAAAATGGTTAAAGTTGTGGAATTTTGTGCAACGTGCGGAAGGCTTGAATTGATAGGTATTTCGACAAAGCTACTTTCTCACCTTCACGCAACCCACCCAGTTTTTAATTATATCAGCCAAGAATTTATTGATGCCGTTTCGGTATTCACCCTGTTTACTGCGACAAATGGGGACTCTGCTTCAATATATAATATATTAAGGTTTTGGGGTATGTACTCGTTGTACCCATCATTCCTTCCAAGCAATATTGACTTCATTATTGCACTGTTTTGTCGGTTGGCGGAGGATGAATATGAGGAAATTAATGAGTCAGCGTTTCTCCATTTTGGTGTTTTGGTTAGAATTGGGCTTGAGCCAATGCTGGAATTTTTTCAGAATTTTATTGGGTTCGTTGTTGCTGGCCCAGTTCCAGCCCCACAGACCCAAATTGCTATTCTTCAACGAGTGTACAAGACAATCTCCGATTCAAGAAATGATATAGAAAGGTATTATGCCATTGTGTCAAATGTGATCATACTGGCATCATGTTTTATTGCAGGGAGGGATCCAACCGATTCAATGAATGTTGGCTTTTACTCCGTTTTCGGAAGGAAAATCTGTGATGTGTGTACCTCATTTATTGTGGCAATTAATAGAACATCATTTGACCGAGTTGGCGATTCCCCACAAGCCCAATTACAAATGGCCATACTGATGTATTATAAGCATTATATCACCAGCTACTTGTGGGACGAAAGTAAAAATTATAGGGAGGACGGGATGGTTATTATCAAATCTGATTCAATAAACAATGCGTTACGTTTTTATATGACACTAATCGAAATGGTATTTACATTAATCCCGATGTGGGGAAGGAATCATAAAGTTTTAATGGAGATTACCCAGGTCTTGGCAAAAATTGTATCAGTAAGTGAATATGCAAATAAAGCGGTAAGGGTTTCCCCATTAAAATATTTGTTTGAGGTGGATTGTTTTGGTGTTATTCAAAATGTTGTACTTCCGATAAATGAAATTATGGAGTTTAGAACAGAGTTTTATAAGTGTTTGGGATTGTTGTTATATAATATACCTTTCATATATCATCTCAATTTTTTAAAGCAATTTTTACAACCCCATCCATTTCAGTTAATCGACATTCGAGCTATTGTTAAATCTTCTCATTCGTGTGTAGAAAACGTTCCACCCATATTCGAACATATTTGCGCAAATTATGAAGTTTATTTACGGCCGATGAACGAAACAGCCTCTGGTGATTATTGGTTCTTCGTTTTGAAATTGGCAAAGCAAATAACTATTTCCAGGGACTTTAAATATAACTACGCACCTGAATGTCCAACGGGATGTAAACTGTTTCGATACATCTCGCAATTGGTCATTGTTTTTTCAAATAAAGCGAGTGCTGAGTCGGCCGTTTTCTTGTCAGCACCCAAAGGAGAGGCATTTGATAATTTTATTCGAAACGCAACTTTGGCAATCCGAACCACCATCTTTTTGCTTCAAAACAACCACATCAATTTTGCTGCATTTAAATTATATAGCGACGACACAATGATTACATTAGTGAACAGTTCCACTTCGTTGGCGACGATGTTAGAGCCTTATTCGTTCAATTATCCCAAAACCTTCGAGACGTTGTTAAAATTCTGCGAGGAAATTTCAAAACAAGTAGTGCCATTACAACTGGAAGCAAAAAAGGTTGAATTCATTATAAGGTTTGCATGTCGGGCGTTGAAAGAAAAGAAGGTTTTTTACATTGTGTCCGGAAGTTCCGCAATCGAATCCATATTGTTTGAGGCGTATAAACACAGAAGTTCGTGTGGCTATTGCGTGGTTTTATTATCGGCATTGCAGGGATTAATTAGCGATATTGTTATGAATGTATTTGACAATTTGTTTAACGAGTTTGAGGCCTGGACTTTGGAGAGATTGGTGTTTGCAATTATTGTTATTTACCCAGAAATATATCAAAAAACACAATTCCGAATTGCCAGTTTTATTCAAAACCCAAATAAGCGACAGAAGTTCATGTCTTATTTCCAAATGATCGACTTGGGGGGTACTGTTGATTTAGATGATCGTAAAATCAGTTCGTTTGATGAAAAACTAAAAGAATTTGTAAGTGCCATCAAACCACTGTATCACAACAACACATACGAATGATTTTTAGTTGATTTTTTATTTCACATTTTTGTTATTCTTTTCGACCAAAAAGTTGTTGGGAATGCCAAATTAAATTCCAAGTCCCTTCCCGATGTTCATAAAACATCCAAAAAGTGGAGGCGAAAGTTCAAAAAGTCCATCAACGCCCAAATTCTTCTGATGCGCAAATGTGCTCATTCAATACCATTTTTGGATAATAAAAATGCAAAGTTCAGATAAAAAAGTAACGTATTTACCATTTGAACTGAGAGTGCACAAGAAAAGTAAAAAAGATGAAATATTGATTTTAAAGGTCAACCCCCTTTTGGAGTCCTCTCACAAGCACTGAATGCTTTCTTAAAAGGAAGAACTTTCAATGTTATTGTCAAATCAAATGAACCAAGAACCCAATTATGTTTTTAAAATCTTAATGATAGGGGAATCAAGTGTTGGAAAAACTTCGTTAGTTAAAAGGTATTGCGAGGGGATATTTGTTGAAGAGATGATGTCCACTGTCGGAATCGATTTCGAGTTTAAAGAACTTCGAATTGGAGGAACTCCCATCAAATTACAAATATGGGACACTGCAGGGCAAGAAAGATTTCACAATGTGACAAGTAGTTATTTTAGAGGGACACACGGATGTGTTATAGTTTATGATGTAAATAAACCGGAAACGTTTGAAAAAGTTTGTGTCAAAGGAATTAACAAAAACAAGTAGTAACAAAATAGTTAAATTATTGGATTGAAGAATATCGTGATGAACAACCAAATTCGGAAATAGTTATTGTTGGAAATAAAATAGACAAAGAAATAAAAGTTTCTGAGTCAAACGCAATTCAATTCGCAAATAGCAGGAAAGCAAGGCATTACTTAAGTAGTGCAAAGACGGGGCAAAGTGTTGATGAAATTTTCCAAGACTTAGCGGAATCAATTTTACAAAACAAGAAATTGATAACTTCGCTGAGTGAAGCGAACCAAATAACAACAATTTCACCGATACAAGAAAGTTCTTCGTGTTGTTGAAAAAAGAGAAAAAGAGAAATAAAAGGAGAAAAAGGAAGGGGTGGATGTAACATAATTAACTTTACAACATTTATTTTTCTTATTTGTTTTAATTAAAAAAACAAAAATAAACAAGAAAGAAAAAGAAATTGTTTTTTTCTCCCAAAAATCAATTTCGCCAAAAAAAAACTGAAATTGAAGTAGTTATTGATGTCAAAGGATAACCACAGCAAAAACTCTTTTCGAAGTTTTGACTCCAAAGCTTCTCCAATTCCCGCAAGTGAAACTGCTGTATCTATTATTTTAGATTCAACAAAAGATGCACAAGAAATTGCAGGGGTATTGCACACTTACTGGCACATGAAAGAAAGGCAGTGGAATAGAAAAATTACGATGACCTTCACAAATGCCAGTAAGACATTTAGTTTCTTTTATTCGATTGGGATTGGAATAATATTTATAGCATATTTATTATTGCAAATATTCATATTTAAAAGGAGTAATAAATATATAATCGAATTTTTATTAATGGCGGTACTCTCGTTTGCTTGCATTTTATTTGGTCCACGACTCGAAATGAAATACCGAATTGTTTCAACTGAGGCTTATTTATTTACAATAGTATTCTTTTTGTTTTCTTGGTACTATCAACCAGGATATTATATCCCTTATCGTTTGTCTTTTTGTTGTCGTTGTTTGATTGGCAAATAATAAAATAGTGTTTGGGTGTGTTCTTTTGGGACTGTTCAGTACTTTTGTTTATTCAACTTCACTTCGTTTGAAACGTTTTTATGTCAGTCAAATCAAAAGAGAAACAAGTTCCATAAGAAAGATTGTTCAAGAAGAAACAATTCGTTACGAAATTCAGCAAGACTCGTTCTTCGGTAATCCACATTTATGTGTTTTGGAGAGTCAATACTCCGGTTTGGTCGAAGGAGAGTCATTGTGGATCGATACAAGTTATCAAGGAGAGTATATAACGGGTTGGTTCGAAAAAGGGGAACCAGTCGGCCCATTCGAATCAATTGAAAACGGAACGAGAAATGTGCTCCATAGTTTAAGAATTATTTTTGCGACTGATGCTGAAGGAAAGTATACTAATCATAGGAAACCATTGCACTATGGCGTGGCGGGCGTGGAATGTAATGTCTCTGGCAACTTTTATTTGGGTTATCCACGATGTCGATTTATTAATGGGCCAACTCTTTGTGAATGCCAAGGTCCATGTCATTGCTTAAACAACCAGTTTCCTTTTTATAAACATTCAGATGATAATAAACCCGTTGAAACTGTTACAATAGCCATTGATTCTTTAGACAATTTGTCAATAACAGGATTTCAAGGAGACGTCGACGATATCAAATTAAATTATGAAAATGGGCAAATTGGAATAGATGAACGTTGGTTACCAATTAACGAAGAAGGGAAGGAAGCCCTGGTCTATATTCATGGGTTAAACCATACATTGGTTGATGCATTAAAACGAATTGGACAAATGCTTGCTTTAGGACATTTCCCCAAACACATTATTCCGTTTGTTTTCAGTTGGCCGTCATGTTCGAATCCATTTTTATATTGTTGTGCCGCAAACGTATCAAGTGATAATGCAGTTCATAGAGACTTACGACGATTTTTATATTCATTAAAGAACACAAAAATAAAGAAAATACATTTTTTGGGCCATTCACTCGGTACTCGTTTCTTTTTACAAAGTTTTTCAATGCTCAAAGAACTGTTTGCCCGAACAGAAGAATTTGGTACAGAACATGGCCTCTTTGAAGTTCATAATTTAATTTTGTTGTCAGGGGACTATGACGCCGCTACTTTTGTTGATGATTATCCCGATTTTATACCCTACATTAAACACCTTTCGTTATATGCCGACTCAAGGGATAAGGCATTACGATCAAGTAAAATTATGTTGAGAGGAATTAGGATTGGTCAAAATGTATCTGTTTTTAAAGACATTAACGGAAAAAAGTTAGACGACATCGACATTATCGATACTGGTGATTTAGAAAGAAATATCGATGGGGCGAATCATGGGTTCTTTAACATTAACACCTCGATGATTGAGGATTTACAGGAAATCATTTGTAGTGGTAAAACTGCTTCTCAAAGAACGAGTAGATTGGTTGAAAAAGATGGGGTTTATCATTTTACTCTTCTTCCAAGGAGTGTTAAAATGTAATTTAAATATTTTATTTAGTTTTTACTATTCAATTACATCTATTCTGGAACTAATTCAGTCGAAAAAGAATGGTTCATCGTCACTTTCGGCGGAATTTGCAAATACAACAGTTGATTCCTTTGGGGAAAGGGAAGTACTGTTTTGTGTTTTTTTGATATTTTCATTTTCATCATCAAAAGTGAATATTTCATCGTCATAGTCGATATTATTGGTGATTAAAGGACCGATTGATTTCTCGTCAGTAATATCTGAACATTCAGTTTTCTGAGATTCCTTGCATTTAATATTAATATTGGTTTCAATTGAAGTTTTGGCCTCTTTGATTAAAGACTTTGTTTTAATTGGGTTCATTGGAATATTAATTCGAAGGGGAATTGGTTTGCTTTCTTCTTTCTTTTTATTTTCAATTCTCAGTGATGGTTTTTCGTCCATTTTAATGGTAATTCGTGTGTTTGGTCTTTTTGCTTCTTTCTTCTTTAGATATGTAAATTCCTTTCCACAAATCGATATAACGTCTCCGTTATGTAACCTTTGTTTGTCTTCCACTTTTTGACCATTAACCAAAATGGGGAAGGATTCACTTAAATTACAAACACACCTCCCCCATTCTTTGTCGCAAACTATTAGTGAACAATGCCTTGGTAATATATTAGGGACGTCCTCCTCGATTTTAATATCACCCAACGAACCAATGCTGATGAGGACCTTATTTAAATCGAAAATTGAATTGGAATTAGAAATCAAGTAGAAGTCTTGCATGTAAACCTCAATTAAAATTAATTCTTTTTTTTTCAAAAAGAAAAAATGTAAATTTAAATTCGTTAAAATTTGATTTCAAGTTTTTTAAATGTTCTTTTGAACAAATTGCTTGAGAGCTTCGACAGTTCTGGCTCCTTCAAATTCAATACTCTTTTCTCCCTTGTATAAGATAACAGTTGGGTAACCTTGAATGTGTCCACAGATTTGTTGGTTTTGAGTGCAGTCTACATTGGCAACAATTAAGTCTGGGATTTCAGTGGCAGCAACTTCTGAGAATTCTTCGTAAATTGGGGCAAGTCTCTTGCAGTGTCCACACCATGGAGCAAAGAATTTAACAAAAACTGGTTTACCACTCTTGATGGTTTCATCGAAATTAGCAGTGCTCAATGGAACGACAACAGCTGAAGCAATGGCGATAAGGCATAAAGTGAAAAAGGCTCTCATTTGGTATATGAGTTCCAACAATTAACAGTTGAAATACCATCTTTTTATTCTTTTTGAATTCCTTTGTTTCATTTAGTTTCCTTAACGCCCTTTTAATACTTTATTAATACTTTTATAATAAACTAAGCTATACCTCCAAGGTTTTTTGTTCTGTGGGGTTAATGGCAACTAAAAAGGTGATGAATTGTTTTTTTTTTGGAACTTTTGTGTTATTTATAACATTGAAATAAAAATAACATTAAATCATTCAAAACATTATTTTCACTTAAAAACCGTTGGTGAGCACTTCCTCCACATGAATTCTTGTTAGTGCGTGCAAACTACACCCAGAAATGACTATCACATAAAGTAACCATATCAACAGTTTTGATGAGAAGAAACAGAACACAAAAAGAATTGAGGCATAAATAATTGACACATAAGTTGGACTTAACCCAAAGAATGAAATCTTTTTCATTTTGGACGAGAAGATATAAAGACAAATATTGAGAACTGATTCAAACAAAAAGAATTGAAATGGACCAATGAACAGTGATGGTGAAAATACAATAAAAGATAATATCAAATATATTTTATAATACGTTGTTACATTATTTTCAAAACGAGAATGAACTTCCATTGGGATTGAATAAGAATTAGTGTTACCAAAAAACATTTTCAAATCAATCCTTTCATTGAAAATGTCTTTACTAAAATAATTTGGGATATCGTCCAACCCATCAGTAGTAACTCTTTCATAATTTGATTGAGTAGTTTCTTGTTGGTCCATAACGACAAAGAGAACTAGAAGATTAAGAGATAAGATTATTTTAAGATTTGAGATAACAAATAAAAAGGAACTATAAAAATATATCATTTGGTCATTCCTTTTAAAATGGCCTTGTCCCAAGTTCATCAAAAAATAATGAATACTTTTATTATTTTTTTTACCCTTGGAAGTCTTTCCTTTGTTATTGCTGTATTCTATTTGTTTGTATTCCCCCTTTTTGAATTCTCTCTTCTTTCGCAATTTTCACATTTATTGGTTCAAATGTATATTATTTACTCACTACTTTACTTTTACATTAAATGTGTTTTATCTCCTCCTTCAATTCAACCCTTGTTGTATAATGTTTTATATCCAAATTATTTGGAGAATTATGGAGAAAGATGGTGTGATGTTTGTAATTGCTCAAAACCATTAAGGACACACCATTGTAATACTTGTCAAAAATGTGTTGGAAGGTATGATCATCATTGTTTATTGATATGTAATTGTATTGGTGATTATACGCTTCGATTATTTGTTAATACCATCTTTTATTTCTTTTTTGGGTCAATATATTTATTACTGATGATCTCCTATCTTTATTTTAAAACTTCTTTTGTTTGTTATCATTTCAGTATGGAAAGTGATTAATGTTGTAGGAACACTTTGATTTAGTTTCAATTGGTTGTTGTTGCGCAATATTTGGATTATCCGTTGCTATTTTCATTTCGATGGGATTTTATTTGTCATATTATCTCTATTTGATTTTCAATAATCATACGACAATAGAGGTAATTGCGTTATTCAACAGTCCAACAAGAGTACTTGATTATGACCGTGGGTTCAAAAAGAACTGGAGAGAGATAATGCTTTACAATACAGATATCCATTGGATATATTCGATAATACCAATAGACCCAATAAAATATAATAAAACAACAAAAAATGAATGAAAATGTTTTATTGAAGTTTATAGTTTTCTATTTGAGTGAAATTTAATCTTTTTAATTAAAACTAATAAATATCAATGATTCATCCATTATTACAACGCCAAGAAAATCTGGTCATCGAAAGGCATTATGACTCCGAAGATTACATTTTTGGAATCGAAATTTCGCCAGTTAAAGGAACTTTTCAACCAGAATTAAATGGAAATAAAATTGATTTGTTACTTTCTCTTCCATTTCAATATTTCCAAAGTATTGTCAATAGTTATCAATTACAAAAAACTCAGTATTTATTCGATTCGTATCCGTGTTATATTGCCCTTTATAATTCTATTTGCTTGTTTTCTGGAAGTCATATCCCGGTTGAACATTCTAATAGTCTTGTTAATAAAATGTACGACGTCTTCCAATTTAAAAAAGTCATTACTGTCGATACAGTGGAATCTATCGGTCAGTTGTCGCAATTGGTCACTTCTTCGGTCCAAAATATCCCTGGGTTTAAAGAACTGGTAACACCATACTCCTTACCCAAATCAACATCAGCATTCTTTACATTTGTTTGTTTCATTTAATTTGATTAGAACCATATTGAATTTTAGAGTGAATTCAAGAATATCCCATGCATTTCTCTTATTTCCCAAGAAGATGATAAGCAAGTTCTACAAGTATTAGATTTTATTAAATCGGCAACTGAATTAACAAACATAACACTTCCAACCCCATCTTACTCTTTTTCAACTCTTTACGCCTAAATTGAACAGTTTTTTACGAAATAAGAAAACCCTCTTTTAATTTTTAAGCCCAAACTCGAAAAGAAAACACTTAAAATAAATTGAATTCCCATTATGTCCAACACCCCTCAACCACAATCTCTACTTCAACAACGTTTAATGGCTTTTTCTAAAAAAATGGATCAGTGTTTACAATTACCACCAAATTGCAAATTGGAACGGTATTTCAATGATATTTTTACAGGCCACAAAGTCAACGTTCTTGACATTCCATATCGGGCTATGTTCCCATTAGAAAAGAGTGGACGTGTGGTTATTGAAAAAATTTATTTAAGTTTACAATATCCGAAAGTTAAAATGTTTCAGCAATTCCACAAATTTAAGAAATTTGTTCAACAAACAACAGGCGATTTGTATAAAAATGAATTGGAAGAATTGGGAAGTAAATGCTTTATGGAATTATTTCTAATGGAAGGGGCGTATCAACCACAATGGGTTGGAAATAATTCTTCAATAAAAGAAGAATACACACAACTACGTGCACGTATAAGTTTCAATTTCCCTTCGAACAAAACCAAATTAGATGTTTTGGCCTCCGCTTTTGGAAAAAAAACAAAACTACAATGTCCTTTTACTTATGAAACTTTGGCAAAGGAATGTGGTTGGGTTGATCTCCCACAGGATCGCGGAGATAATAAAAAACCTAAAAGCCCAATCCCACAAGAACCTCACCCAAAAGTCTTGGCAAAGAAAGAAGAAGATAGCACTGTGTTTGTAATCCCCAAAAGTGGTTTATCGACAAAAACTACTCTCCAAAGCCTTACCAAAGAAAGGAAAGAGGATGCGACGAAAGAAGTTCCATTGATGACAGAGATATCTTCAATTCCAAAAATTAACAGAGAAAGTGTAATTCCAGAACAACTAATTGTTAAAAAACAAGGATTGGAACCGGAAAGTAAAACCAATCCCGTAAACAGAGGAGTTGGATTAAAAGATAAACCAAAAGAGACACGGGTATTTGAAGTTTGTTGGAGGGGTGATGAAATAAATGATAAAGATGACGAAATTGAAAATTTAATTGCAAATATCAAAAATAAACTAACTCATGGCTGGTGTTTTTCCGATTCCGCACCAGTTGAACAAATTTTAAATAGGATGGATGAGTGTTTGAATTGATTTATAAAATTTGTTGTTATTCTTTGTTGCTTTTATCAAAGAAAAAAAAGAAAAGGAAAATGGAAGTCAACTTAAATCAACTTTTTTATGGTAAAACGAATTTGGTACCTTCGATCCTACTTCTAATATAATAGTAGAAATATTCTGCATATAAGAGAGTTTGGATTGAACCGCAAACCCAGACTAATGGGCTCCAATAATTGCTTTCGGTGCTATAACGGTAAATCCAATTAATAAGATAAAGCGCACGATAAAGACCTAAACAAAAAATGTATTGTGAATTCAAATTTTCTACTTCACCAGTTGTTCTAATTAACAAAATTTGTGGTACAATGGCAACGGCCTCAAGGAATATTGAAAAAGTCCAACAAATTTCAAGGATGGTATATTCTTCAGGGAATATGAAAGCCAAAACAATGCATGGTATAATGAAATACCATACATTTAACGTATCATGAACTTTATCATAAGTAGATCTAAAGCGCTTCGAAATTAAATAGATTGTATAAGCGGAAGTGGTTAAATAAACAATTTTAAGAATAGTATTGTAAATTGAGAAGAAATTAGAAAATAAATCCAAGTACCTTGTTACCCAAACAATAAAAAATAATATTTGTGATCTTAACGAAATTCCTATTCTCTTGTTAGTTTCTTTGATTCGCCAAAACTTATGTTCTTTTTATTTTTTATTTGCGAAATCCACAAACCCATACAGTTTTTATGACTTATTATTTTTGTTAATAAGAAATAAATACTCAATACGTGAACTAAATCCGCACTGATTCGGAAAATATTGAACACCATGATGTATTTTTTTTAGTTTTGGTTTTTTAGTTTTGGTTAAAAGAAAAAATTTGATTAAAACTTTTTAAAATTTTTATTAAAGTTTGTTTTCAAAATGGAAAGTGATCCAGTGCCACTTTCGTTTTGATTAATTAGTCATACGGAATAGACATATAAAATGAAACAGAAAGACATTATCTTGTAAATGTCACAGAACGGAGAAGAAGTTGAAGAATTTCCATCATTATTACCTGATGAAGCTGAAGAAAATTTGACAAAAGAAATCAAGGAAACAAAAGAAGTTAAAAGTTCTGAACAAGCACCCATCATTGAAATCATAGATGGTAATAAGTATGAAGCTTACAGAGAAAAAATGAAATTGTTTGGTGTATTCATTGGTATTAATGTGGTTTTTATTATTTTTGTCCAAACTGCCTCGTCGCTTGCCGTCCAATTAGTGTTTATGGGCTACATTGTTTTTTCTGCTCTTCCCAAATTTGTCTTTGGTTCGTTACTTCAAAAATGTAAACCGCATGTGCGTGCCCCTCCTATTAACAAGGAAAATGCTGACGAAGAAGAGGCCGAAAGAATTTGGCACATTTCAAATGAAATGTTCAAGTGTCCTTCTTGTGGTGCCGATTGCAGTGGGCAAAATTATTGTACCGAATGTGGTCAAAGTATTGAACATGAACACCCGATATTATTAAGCGTTTGTTTAACAGTGCACCATGAGGATGCATCTGGGGTTGAGGGTGGTATAAGAAGTTTTGAACTGAGTGTATTGCCATTTGAGCCAAAATACTGCCAATTAATTTTCGTTATTGACGGAAGAAGGGACAGGAATATGCAAATTGATTACCAACAATTAGAAACAGCATCATTTATTGTTTGTAGATTACGTGGTATTGGCAGGGACCAGAGTTATGCTGATGATGATGGTGTAATCCGATTCAAAGATGGCAAGGGAGATCCAAAAATACTGGAGGATGGGATGGCCTTCTATGAAGGCATTTTGGAAAGCGGAATGAATTGGATTGTTTTACTTAAAAAGAAGAATGGAGGAAAAAGACACTCACACGAAGTGTTTTTCGACTATATGGACAGAGGAATAACCAGAAAAACTGCTAAATCCATAATGTTTATTGACAGTGATGTAGAGTTCGCTTGGGAAGGAAATGAAAGGGGGTTGATGGAAATGTACAATGGCCTATTAAAAAGAGAAGCCATGGGAGGTGTTTGTGGGGAAATTGAAGTTGCTCATTGGTATAAGAATCCATTGACAATGTGCCAATACTTTGAATACAAATCAAACCAATTTCTTGCCAAAACTTTCGAAAATTGGTTCGGAATGGTTACTTGTTTACCAGGAGCTTTTTCTATGATTAGACCCCAAGCTATGGAAACTGTCTTAAATGAATACTTAGCGACCTCCACTTCTATTTGGGAAAAGAATCAATTGGATCTTGGAGAAGACAGAACTTTGACAACCCTTTTGGTCGAAAGGGGATGGGATACTGGATATGTCACCAAAGCAGTTGCGCACACGGATGCCCCTTTTACTTTAATTGGTTTAATCAAACAAAGAAGAAGATGGATTAATTCTACAATCGTTAATATGGGTATTTTGTTACAACGTGTGCGTAGACCAGTCATTTTACCCTTATTAATTTCTTTATGCATTGAATTACTCAGTTCGTTTATGCTTCCATGCGCTGTGATAATGTTATTCATCCAGATTTTTGCTGATTGTGGGGTTAATAAAACAATATGCATTGGTGTATTAGTCCTATGGATGGCCTTATTAGTGACTTTTAGTTTGACAAGCAAAATTGAAGACATGGAATATTGGTTCCAAGCATCAACAATTATAGGAGGGTTCTTAGTATTCCTAATGATCATTGGGGTCCTTCAAAATGTTTCTGGCTTCCTTGATAAGCATTGGTTGGAGTTATCCGTTATGCTGTCGTGGGTATTTATTATCGTATTTTCTGCGCTTATACACGGTCAATGGTTTTCAATATTCAATGTCGTGGCGCCTGTTGTTTGGTTCTTATTGACTCCGATGATGTATGTTATTATTCCAGTGTACGCAGTATGCAATTTTGATGACGTTTCCTGGGGAACACGTGGAGGTGTTTAGAAAATAATTAAATGATGTTAACACAACAATTATTTAGGTTCCCTTTTATTCGGTGTTACCGATGCAAACAAAGACACTCACTTGTTAAAATCTTTTTTTGGCTCCCTGAAAATGTTTTTTTGGTTTGACAAACATTAGCTTTGTTTTATTTTTAAAGCAATCAAAAAAGTTAAAAATACAAACTATACTTAAATCATATTTTTGATGATAATACAACTCTTTCTAAATGGAATCGTTAGGAATCAGTGGTTTGGTGAATGTCTCCAAATATATCGGATACTAAAGTAATTTTCTCTTTGTTTTTCAAGAAGTCCAACACCGTTGTATTAAATTCCCTTCCTTTTTTTTCGATTTGTTCTTCAGCTAATATTCTTTTTCCTTGATACCATATCCCAACGACATTGTCCGCTTTCAAAGTATCTTTTTTCCCTCTTTTATCCCCTATTTCGAAAAAGTAACCAAACTCTCGCAACATGTCGCAAAGCAACAACATGACTTCAGTCATCCTATTGCTCTCTAATCTTCTTTTTGCAGTTTTTGGTATAACTCCATTCTGTAATTCAAATAAATACCTTGATTTGCATCTCTCTTCAACAAAAGAATGAACTTCAATTTTCCCATCTGCTTCACCAATCGATTCAATGCAAAGCAATTGCCCAAACACATTTGCTTTTTTAAATGGTTTTTTGAATGTAATTGGAAGGTGTTTAGTTAAGAGAGACAAATAAACTCCTTGTTGGTAAACTAAATTATTTCTTATTGTTTTGAAATTCTTCGATTTTTTTGGGAGGTGTTCTGGGTTGGGTTCTGTTCCTTTCATGTCGTTACTGAAATTACTGATCTTAATGAAAAATGAGTTATTGATGTTTGTTTATTTTTTCGTATCAAGTTACGTTCCGGTGGGTTCATTTTTGTTTAAAACAATTTGAATTTCAAATCATTATCTTGTTGGCCGCAACTACCATATTAAAGTGCTTAGTAACAATTTTGGACTTTTGATTTTTTTTGTTACAATCTTTTAGTTTGGTTTTGTCCATTTCAAAAATAATTTTTGGAATTATTTGTAATTTCAAAGCAATCCAAAAAAATGTTTTTTTTTGGTTAGTGCGCCAGGAAACCAAAATAAAAGGATTAATCCTTTTGTTTTTGATTCCTTTTTGATTTAGGTTGGATAACCATAACTAAGAGTAATAAAAATGGATTAATAAGAAATCTTACACATTGATCTTGTTAGATGAGGGCAAACATTAGTAAGATCTGGAAGTTTGTTGAGAGAATAACACTTTTCTATAGTAACTTTGTTCAACGTGGACGGAAGTGTTAAATTTTCTAAACTGTCACATTCGATAATAACCATTTCTTCTATTTTACTATTTTCAACATTAATAATTTCATCCAATCTATCGCAACATTCGATATGAATTTTTTTTAATCTTTTGGGTATGGTAACTGATCTCAATTGATTGCAATATTTCGCAGAAAAATCAATTAACTTCTTTGCCTTTTCAAAATAATGCAATTCATTGATTTCCTCACAATGGAACAATTGTAACTGGGTCAATGTTTTGGGTACATGTAAACCATTAATGGTGGAGCAGAATCTAATTGAACACTCAACCAAGTTGGGAGCAAAAGACAGACACTGTAGTGAATTGCAATTTTCAACTATAAGTTTTGTAACTGTTTGAGGAGGATCTAATTTAGTTAATCTTACACAGTTACACACATACAAATCTTCCATCGAGAAAGAATTCAGATTGTGAATATCCAGACATTTCCAATTTGAAATTGTAAACATGTCATTTATATCTAATGTTGGTGAAAGTGTTGGTGAAGGGTGGAATGATCTTGGAGAAACGGATTTTTGAATTCCCGGAAGTCCAAACGCAATGGAACGTGGGCTGGGGGATCTACTAAACGAAGGGGATGGAGATAAACCCCATGGAAGAACTTTTCTTGGGGAGTGTGGTCGGGGAGAGATTACTGGGGAGTCATGTGGAAGAATTGGTGATTGGTTTAGACGAGGAGATTTAGTACGAGATAACTGTGGAGTGAAAGTAGAATATATTACTTGAGAGGCGTTTTGTATGTAATTTTCTGTTGCTGCATTAAGTGATTGAATGCAACTAAATGAAGAGGGAAGGGTGGGATGAGCCAAATTAATAATCAAAGGGAAAACTGTTTCAATAGGAATGTTCAAAGACTCTAAGTTAGTTATTTCCAAAATATTATTACAACCGGTTACCGACAAAGAGACAATTGTTGTTGGGAAAATAATTTTAGTAAGCTGAGAACACGAAGTTAATTCCAAATCGATTATTTTAAACCTTTCTAAATTCAATTCCAATAAAGAATCACAAGAATCGATTTGTAATTTCGTGGTGCATTGAGGAAGTTTTATTGATGGTAATTTTGAACATCTAAATAAAGATAAATCAGTAATATCGCATTGTTCTAAATTTTCAATTTTTGTGAGTTCTGGACACATGTTAATGTTGAGTTTAGTCAATGTCGTTGGAAATGAAACAGATTTAATTGAATCCAATCCACTTAATTTTAATTCTTGGATTGGACAATTATTTAAATTCTTCATTTTATTCAAACTGTTACAATTTTCCAATACTAAATTGGTCATTGATATTGGGAATGTCACCTTTTTAAGTGAATACAAAGACAAGAATGCTATTTCATTTAACTCTATTTTCTTCAAATTATTTATTTCATTTAATCTTTCGCAAAATGCAATTTGAAGAACTTTTAATGTTGTTGGGACTTTCAAGGATTTTAATGTTGTTATATTTTCAACTCCAAGATGGACCAATGGAATTGTGCTGACTTTTGAAAAAGAAAGTCCAAAACAATCAATAACCACGAGAAATGTTAATGTTGTTGGGAAGGAAACATTTTTAATCGATGTACATGAATCAATTGTCATCCTTTGAAGTGAAGGTGTTTTAAAGTTTAATTGTTGTAAAGATTTACAGCCACATATTGATAAATTAGTTAATGTATTTGGTATTGTCAATACCGATAAGTGAGAAAAATTATTGATTGTCAAATCAAATAGATCTAATGAAGCAATGTTTGGCATTGTTTGACAATTCCAACCGTCTAACTGTAAATTTGATACATAAGCAGGTAATAAAGGAGTATTCAATAAATAATATAAATTTAATAAATCTTCAAAAGGAATTAATAATTTTTCAATTCCTTCAATTGAATTTAAACTTTTACATTTATTAACACTTAATTTAGTAATTGAGTTTGGTAGTATTAAATTATTTAATTGAGGACAAGTTAAAATAGTTAATTCTTTAAGGGTTGTAATATCTATAATCCCGTCTAATAATTTTAAATATTTACAATCAATAAATGCCGAGGAAGTAAGTCCAAGAGGTAACAAAACTGTTTCAATTCTCTCAACTCCTTCAACTTCCAAAGTATGCATATTTAAATTATCGATTCCTTCAAAAGATATTAAAGGACATTTATAAATTCTTAAAGTTTTCAATTCACTTGGGAAATAAATTGCTTCCAAGTTATCACAATGACTTAAACGTAATTCAGAAATGAATTCGGGTAACATTAATTCCTTTTCACAATAATCTTGTATTTGTAATTTTCTTAAAGTATCAGGAATTTCGCTAATTCTAAATCGTGGAGAAGAAATAATTTTCATTTCTTGAATTAACACTGATTTTAATTCTAAATTTTGATCTAATTTCTCACAAGATATAACTGAAAATTTCTTTAAACTTAATGGAACATGAATTTTTCTCAAAACTGGACAATAAGTAAGTTCTAATTCTTCAGTTGTGGAATGAGATAATCCTTTTATTTTTGTTAGTGCAATACAATTAATTAAATGTAATTTCTTTATTTCATTTGGAATACTAATTTCTTTTAAATGATTGCAATATGAAATTGATATTTGTTGAATTGAACGAGAAATACGAAGTGATTCAGAATCACAATGTAATAAAGTTAATTTCAATAAATATTTAGGAAGATCATTTTGTTTGATAGCACAGTTAGATAAAACTAATTCCTCAATATTTGCTTGGTCATAATTAATAATTTCATCGGAAGTGTCTTCTAATTTCAAATATTTTAATTGGGGCGGTAACAATAAATGCTCCATCGACTTTTGTTGAGAAAAAGTTAAATGAGATAAATAATGATAATCAGATAAATCTAATAAAACACATCCACTAATTCCTTTTACTTTTAATGAAATTGGAAGATATTTTTTAAATTCTTCAACAACACTTGCCGTCATTGTATAACCATATTCATTTGGTAAAACACATATATTTTTTAAATCTGATAAGTTATTATCAAAAACTGCAGAAATACCTTTCTGATAAAAATCAAGACCATCAACAATCAAATGAATTTTAATTGGTAATGTTCTTGTAAATACTTCTATTATGTTTTGAGCTGTTTGAAAATCTTTATATTGACAATAAATATGAAAGGATTTTATAAATGGTGATCTAAATAGTCTTGCTTCTCTTAGTAATGGTGATTCCATTTGTTGAAGTGAGACCTTTGTAAAATCCAAAGAGAGATCGATAATATTTTTTAATCGTTTTAAAGGAAGAGGAGAATTTGGTTGTACAACCAAATGTAAAGAAGTGACATGTCTTTCAAGAGAAGAAATCATTTTAAATAAATCAGAAGAAGTAGACGAAATTCTATACCGATATTTTGTTTTGGGGACCTCAAGAGGATTATTTAAATATAAAGTTTCCATCCCAGTGAAATACTTCTTTAGAATTTTTAATGGAGCACAAAATGAATTTACTTTTAACCGTGAAATTGCTTGTTTACATTTTTTATTTACCATCATAAATATTGTTGTCGTTGTTTGATTTAATTGTAAAGCAATTACCATTAAGTCGGGAATACTTAATTCCCCTAAAATTTGAATATGAATTGATGGTGTGGAGGAGTTTGAAGAAATTGCTGTTGAGGAAGTTTTACTGCTGTCAATTCTTGGTGAAGGGGAGTTTTGAATAATAGTAAACACAGGTCTAGGAGTCGACTGTTTAGGTGTTTCCATAGTAATATAACGAGATCGAAGAAAGAAAAAGAAATGAAAACAAAATTCAAATAAGTAAAAGTCAATTGAAAAGAATTACAGAAGAAATTGTTAATTTTTATTTTAATGAAATTTCATTAACAAGAATTCTTTGTTCTATTTTCTTTTTTGGTTTTTTTTTTGTCGATTAAAGAAACGATATTTCAAAATATGATTTGAAAAGATGTTCATTACATCGAATATTCGTACCGCAATGTTATTTTTTTTTGTAAGAAATGGGTAAAGCATACTTAGAATTTAAAATGTTATGTATTCGTTTAAAAATAGAAAGAACTTAAAAGGAAACTCAAAAAAACAAGGGTTTTCAATTCGGGCATAGAAAAGAGGGTTGTTAGAAAAAAATTCGTGTCTTTGTGCTGAAGGATTATTTGCTTTATTTTCTTCAAAAAAAATTAACCAATAAAATGCTGAGGTCGTTTGGTTGTGGGCACCTCCAGTATTTAAGGAAACTTAAAAACAATAGTCAATAACAATGGCTAAAGTATTCCTTATTATGCTTGGTGGACCTGGTGCCGGAAAAGGTACTCAATGCGCTAATATTGAACAACACCTTTCATCTTCAGCTCACATTTCAACTGGCGATTTATTGAGGGCTGAAATCAAAAATAAGACCGAAATTGGATTGAAAGTAGAAAGTATTATTAATAATGGTCAACTCGTTTCTGATGAAATTATTTGTGAAATGGTAAATAACTTCATTGCCAAGAATGAAAAAGAAGTCATTGTTTTCGACGGATATCCACGTGCTGTTTCTCAACTCGAATCCCTTTTAAAACAAGCCTCAGCCGAAACAAAGATTTGCATTGTCAACTTAGAAATTCCAGACGACATTCTTGTTCAAAGAATTGTTTCAAGAGGAAAAACTTCTGGAAGGGCTGATGATAATACCGAAGCTGCCGCCAAAAGACTTGCAGTTTATCATGGTCAACACGATGAAATGATAAATGCGATTAAATCCAAGAACCTTCCATATTATGTAGTTGATCATCTTGGAACACCAGACGAAGTATTTAATGAAATCAAAGGAGTATTTGAAAAGGTAGGACTTCACTAATAAATTTATTGATTTATTATAACAAAAGCATTTATCTAAAATAAAACACAAAAAACGAGGAATGAAGAATGAAAACAAAATAATAAAAAAGTAAAACAGAACAAAATTGTCCATCCTTTTTTTTTTCGTTAACTAATGAGGATCTCAAATTATTTTATTTATTAAATGCAATCACAATCAATTAATGATATTAAATATATTATAAGCTCTCTTAAAAAATACTACAAAGACGCTGATTCAGTTGAACAGGACATTAGGTCAATTATTACTAAATATCCGAAATTCCGTTTATCTGCTGTTATTTCAAGAATAAGTAATAAACAACAACTCGCATTAACTGGTTATTTACCAATTACTTTTAATGGTCGTTCATTTGGAATTCCATTGCTCATAAGTTTTACTTATGAATATCCCATTTCAGCACCTGAAATTCTTTGTAATATAAGTGAAGGAATGGAAATTGTGAAAAATCATCCTGAAGTTGATGAAAATGGTGTTGTAAGAAAAATTGGTAATGAATGGAATCCTTCAAGTGATTTGTTGATGGTTTTGGATAGTCTAGCAAAATCTTTCGGTTCAATTCCTCCAGTTAGACAGGCCTCAGCTAAACCTTCTGCCCCTCAAGGTTATTCAATGACTGCTTCAACGACTGCCCCTCAGTCAACCGATTATGCATATAATAAAGCACCTTATCCTATGACTACCTCACAATATTATTCACCAAATTATCCTTCAAATTATGGTCCTACAAGAACTGTCCCAATTCAACCCCAACAACAATACCAAACAGCTGCGTCTTATAGACAACCTTTTCCAAATAAAATTCCCTATCCCCAACAAAATCCTTCATTTATTCCTTTAACTACTCCAACAGCATACAGTTATCAACCACAAGTTAATCCCTCAAATTACATGACTCAAAGTACACAATTCCAACAATATAGCCCAAATACAAACCCACAAAAACCGATTCTATCTGCGGATGTTCAAAATCGTTATCCATCAACAAATCCAACTTTTTCTCCTTCTTCTGAAGTTTCTACTGAACTTTCTACTGGTGCCACACATGCTCAACCATTAAATCCAATGAATTCAGGATATCCAACTGATGTATTTAGTTCAAACAAACCGGATACATTATCGTCATATCCATATAATTCCCCACAACAACCAAAACAAGAATTAAATGAAACTAACGATAGTTTTAAAACAATAATAGAATCAGATCCATACTTAGTTGGATATAATCCCGATGAAGAACCAAATATTATTCGACTTCTTGAAATGTTAAACAGTGGAATGATTCAACAAGAAGCATATAAGAAGCTAAGACTTGATTACTTGAACAGCGAAGAACACCAAAACAAACTTCAAAAATATCGCGAAGAAAAGAAAAAACAAGAAGAAGAAAGGATTCGATTGGAAAAATTAAGAAAAGAAGAAGAAGAAAGAAAAGAAAGAGAAAGAATTGAACGTGAAAGACTATTGGCAATGCAAAGAGAAAAAGACAAATTACGAAAGCAGATAAATGATACAAATGATTCTATCAATAAAACTGAACAATGGATATCAGAAAATAACCAAGACATTGATGATCCTTTGAGAGTTGTATTAAGTCAAATTGGCCAAAAACAACAGGAATCAATGAAATCATTATCCGTAATTCTTGCCATTGAAGATTGTACTGAGATATTAGAAGAAGCAACAAAAAATAACATTATTACAATTGAAGAAGCATTGGTTCAATTAAAAAAGATGGGATCTATTCAATTTGAAGCAAAGTTTAATTCCTCTCAACACTAAGGGGTTCTCATCAAAGTAATTAATTTGAGTTTTCAAATAAATTAGTATTTGGTTTGATGATTCTACAACCCAAACATGAACAACACTTAAACTTATAAGTTTTTTATTTAAAAAAAAAATCAAATTGAAATTCATTTAAAGGAAGCAACAACTTTTCTTTTCTTTAATATCTTTCACATTCAAGGTTGATTCGATTACTTTATTAAAGACATCATGAAGACCATCTTGGGTTAAGGCAGAACACTCGCAATAACCAACTGCTCCTATTTTTTCAGCTAATTCTTGACCTTCCGCAGCAGAAACAAATGATTCACCTTTTTGTTGTAATTTTAATTGGTGTTCAGCACTATTTCTTAAGTCCGCCTTTGTGCCAACAACAAGGAGTTTACCACTTGAGCAATGATGTTTTACTTCAGGAACCCACTAACAAGAATTAATATAATTCGTAAAGAATTTGCGATAATAAAACAAGCAATGATTACATGAAGTATTATCTTCTATTGTATTAAAAAAGAATAATATTGACAAACTTTTGATGTTATATTTTTTATTGAACGATCATTATCGACTGCGAAACATAATAAAAATATATCAGTATCCTTATATGATAATGGTCGAATTCTATCAAATTCTTCTTGACCAGCCGTATCCCATAATTCCATCATAATTTCTTGCTTTTTATATTGTACTTTCGCAAGGTAATTGTCAAAAACGGTTGGTAAATATTTCTTTGGGAATGAATTCTTTGTGTAACTAATTAATAAACATGTCTTTCCAACTGTACCATCACCAACAACGACGACTTTAATTGGGGAATCCGCATCTCTCTAAAAACAAAGTTAATAACAAATAACAATAACAAATAGAAAATGAGATACGAGTGAATAAAAAATAAAATGCAAACCTTTTCGGTGGCCATCTTCTTTTTGAAATTCTCAGTAAAATTTAGAAGTTCCTCGTCAAGTTGTTGGTTATTTTAAGTTCAGGTTTCTTTTTGAAACAATCTTATTATTCGTTCTTTTTTAATTCTTTTTACTATTCAGTATGGTTTCTTTTCTTTTGTGTTGTTTTCTTTAAATTGTTATTTATATCTGAACTCTTCGTTTCACAACTTATTTTTAAATTCATTCAATTTTTTTTAGTTTTTGTTAATTTTAATTTAGTTTATTTTGATGGTGACAAAGTACACAAATTGGTTAATGATTACAAGAATAGTTGTGGGCACTTCGTTAAAAAAAGTAATAATTGCCAGGGTTGTGAAGGAGAAGAATTGGAATGCTTTAACAAAACTTAGTAAACAAACGGACTTTAAAAACGAAATGAATGAAGACTATGATTTTGATGAATTAGTAGCAATATTGAGAAATGAAAAATTAAATATTTGGAAAACGAAAAGAAATTTGGAAAAAGAACAACGAGAAATTATTAAACAAGAAAGAATATTGTTAAGAGATATTAAAAATCTGTTGTTGAACGATAAACATCAAATAATAACAATCAAAACACATACATTGATATCACTAAGAAAAAGAAAAGAAGTAATAGAGAAATGGATTGAATATCTGAATTCACTTAAGAAATCCATTGAAAAATTAAAAAGTGAAATAATAATAATAAAATCAACAAAACGAAGTAATCAAAGTATCAATGCTGTTTTATTTCAAAATCAATTGAATAATTATTGTTTGTTTAATGTGTAAATTCAAAGATAATAATTAATTTCAAACAGTGAAAGAGAAAAAAGAATTAGAAACAAAGAAGGAACTAATAGACAAAGTCAAATGGTTTAATAGTTAAATTATTAATTTTATTTTTTTTGCATTTTAAAAAAGACTCAAAATTATTATTTTCAAATGGTTAGAGTAAAGAATAGATATCTTCTTATTCAAGCCTTACCGTCAGGAATTGGCGAACCTTTCGATGTTGAAAAAGGAGAACTACAAACATTAATTATTGCAGGGTTAAGAGATTTGTATGGAATTTATGGTGTTGGGTGTTGTTTAAAAACAGGTGTAATTTATGCAAATTGGTTAAAAACAGGAATAGTAATTGTTCGATGTAGATTTGAAAGGGTTGAAATGGTTTGTTTGAAATGATATTAATGAAATTACAAATTAATTATATTCATAGATAAAAAATACTTTAAAATATTTTGGGACAGAAAGAATGCCATTTCCTTTTAAAATGAATGTTGTTCACACCAGTGGTACTGTGAGATCTTGCAAACGAGAAGCAATAAAATATGATTTAAGAGTTCAAGTCTAATTGAAAATTTTTGTTATTTAGATAATTTTTTGTTATTTCATTCATTTTTGGGCACAATTTTCGATTGTTTACTTAATTTCATTTACATTCTCTTAAACCATTCATTTTCTTTCGCGAAACAATAAGCCAAAGGTTTTCTAAACCCTTTTACTATTTAAACATCTGTTTTCGATCTAATTTTCAAATCCACCGTGATGAAAGTTTCCATCTGAGAGTCATTTCAAACCATGATGGCTTGTTTTTATTTCTGAGTGGGTTTATTTAAATACACATATTTTACTTTTTGATAATAATTCTCTTTTATACCTTCTTAAATATGTTTATTATTATTCTTTATTTTGTCCAAATATTCATTTTAACTTCATTCATGCTCAGAACTTTTGAGTTAAGATATATGTTTCAACACATTTTTTTGTAAACAAGAATCCAATTAAAGGAATCTAATTTTTTAAAACAACTTTTTTTTAAAAGTAAATGAAAAACTTAATTAAAGACGGTATTGAATTGTTCCAGCCTTTGTAATATATCTGACCCATTT
>NWBR01000680.1:0-11039 GCA_002914575.1 Entamoeba moshkovskii
TTTGAATCTGACTAAAAATTTAAAGTTACAATTTTCAAATTAACTTTTGATACAAATGTTACCTACTGCTAGACCTGGAATCAAAATAGTTCCCATTATTCCCCTTCAAAAAGTAGTTAAAAAGGTAGTGTTTTGTGGATTACCAAATGATATTAAAATGACAACTCTCTATCAAACTTTCGGAGATACAATAAAAAACAAAACGTCAATTACTTCAATTGATTTTGAAAAGAACGAAAAAGCAAATTACGTTTATTTAACTTTAAGTTCAAATGAAGCCGCCCAAGAAATCATTTCTAAGTTTCATGGAACAAATATGGAAGGAAATACTATTCAAGTATTTTATTATAATGATGAATTCAAAAAACAACTTTCCAGTAAACCAACTGAAATTGTATTATATGAAATTGTCACAAGTTGCAATGTCTATAATGACAACAGTATCAAGAAATTAATTCAAAAAATACTAAATGTAATTCCACAAGAAAAATTGAAAGAAATTATAGAAAAACATCAAGATAAAATAAGAGAAGTCATTCTCCAAAGCTCATCAATTTAATAATTAAACTATTTATTTCTTTTTTTAACACGCCTACCAATAACTCTGAATCAACACCACTTATCACTCAATTCTCCACTTGTTCTCAAAACACCAATAGTATTGTTATTTAATAACAAAAAAATAATTAATTTACAAAAAACAAACCCAAAAAAATGGAACTTTTAAAAGAAAAACAAAATAATGGAAACTATAATATAATAATTAAATAATTAAAAAAGAACTAACAGAAACATCAAAAAGAAAAACCAAAAAAAAGAAAAACCAAATTCAAACTGAAAATGAAACAAAATAAAAATAAATGGGAGAAGTTGATCATTACTTAGAAACTTTATTTGCAGGGAAGTTGATTACTGAAAATGAAGTAAAAGATCTTTGTGAAAAGGTAATTGAAATATTAGACAAGGAACCAAATATACAAAAATTACAATCACCAATAACAATATGTGGGGATGTTCATGGGCAATACTATGACCTGAGAAGATTGTTTGAAACAGGAGGAGAAGTTCCAGACACCAAATATTTATTTATGGGAGATTACGTTGATAGAGGATATCATTGTTTAGAAACTGTTTTACTTTTATTTGCTTTAAAAATTAAATTCCCTGAAAGAATCATTCTTTTGAGGGGAAATCACGAAAGCAGACAAATCACCCAAGTCTATGGGTTTTACGATGAATCAATTAGAAAATATAAATCATTTAATGTTTGGAAATATTGTACTGAAGTATTTGATTATTTAGGATTATCCGCAATTATTGATCAAAAAATCTTTTGTATCCATGGGGGTATTTCTCCATTTGTCAATAGTTTAGATGACATTACCAAGATGGAAAGAAGACAAGAAATTCCACATGAAGGAGCGATGTGTGATTTGTTGTGGAGCGATCCCGATCCCACTACCAATGATTGGAAATCAAGTCCACGTGGTGCTGGCCATGTTTTTGGAGAAAGCAATGTTGTTAAATTTAATCATACAAACAACATCGATATGATTTGTAGAGCCCATCAATTGGTTAACGAAGGCTACAAATGGTGTTTTGACAAAAAGTTAGTTACTATTTGGTCTGCACCCAATTATTGTTATCGTTGCACAAACGATGCTGCAATTTTGGTGGTCAAAGGAGAAAATAAGCAATTTTTAACTTACAGCGCCTCTGCCGATCCAAACAGAGCACTTCCACCAAACATTCCACTGCCCGAAGCCTATCTCTAAGAAACAAACACAATAATTAATTTTTAATTCAACAAATAGTTTTCATTTTAAACAAAAAATTTGAACTTAAAAATCATAGGATGGGAAAGGTACACGGGGGATTAACAAGAGCTGGAAAAGTTAGAAATCAAACAAAGAAGGTGGATGTTGTAGAAACTGGAAAGAAAAAACATCCAAGCGGAAGAGCAAAACTCAGACAAAAGTATAATGACAGAAAAGAATTATTGGAAGGCGAATCAAAGAAATACAAGTTCAACCCACAACAATAATAATTCTTTTCACCCAAAATTATTATTAATTTATTTTGTGTGTAGAAATCATGCTGTTGGTGTTTTTCAAAAATTCAACCTGAAACTTTCCTATATAAAATTAACAACACTTTATTTTTGCATTATAATTTCATTCCATATCTTCATCTTCCACTGCCTTTATCGATTCTTCAACAACCTCTTGAACCTTCTTGTAATACTCTCTTTTATTTCGCACAAACAATTCGGCGGCTTCGCCATTTGCCGGAGAATTTGGATTTGGCTCATTTAACAATAGTTGAATTGAAGATAAAATTGCAATGACGTCATAAGTGGGGGACCATTGAGATGACAAAATATCCAAACAAATATTTCCATTCGTATAAACTACAACAAATGAGATTCGATTTGAAAAGAAATAAAATCATGAATAACACTTTTCATCGCCAAATACCTTTTCGCGGTTCCTTTTTGTTATTCGATTTTGTTTGATTATTTTTGAATTGAGGTATTTGCTGACGTGTCTTCCTTTTGATGAAACAAAACAACAATAAGTGTGAAGAACAAACCATTTGGATGAAACATCTTTGATGTAAACGCAACCTTAGGTGGTTTTATAGGGTATTCATCACTAAATGTCATGGTCAATTGGAAAATACCTCCCTCCCAGACAGTGTCATCTGGACCAAAGATGACACACGTCCATTTCATGATGTCATCCTCATCGGGACAAGCACTAATTCCATCAGGAGGGCTTTGTGATAATTTTTTCAAATCAATTAAAAGTCTTTTACGGGCATTAGCTTCACTCATCCCTTATTGTTTGGATTTTGAAGTTTTATGTCAAAACAATCTTTGATCTATTCTTCGGGATAATGCCCATTGATTTATGTCAAATCCCATCTTTTTGCCCATTTTAAAAAGGGTTAATCTTTTCGTCTCTTTTCCGAATGTTAAAAAAAAACTATTGCTTATTATCTTTTTATTAGAACAATAACTATTGGAATTTCAAAGAATCTGAAAAATTGAAATACTTCAATGAGGTGGCTGTCTATTTATAACAAGAAATCATTACTTTGATGTCTGGACTAATTGGCAGTTCTGTTTAAATAGTCCTGTCGAATAACACAAATTCAAATGACAAAAATGGAAAATTACACTTTTTGAACAAACAAGTTCTGTTTCTGTTTTTTCTTTGAAAGGGGGCACTGGAAAATGAAGAGAGTGGTGATGATATCGAATACACATGAATGGGGAATATTTTATGGGATCGATGTTGATTTATTTAGTCATGATTACAAAAATATTGAAAAAAGCAAATCAAAACGAAAAGGTGGAACGATTTCGGGTATTTCACGGAGATTGGATTATTTGAAACAATTGAATGTGTCAAGCATTGTACTTTATAATTATCCATCATTTTCTCACATTGATTCACTTGTTTCACAATTACATAACATTAATATTACACTTTTTCTCGGCGTGAACAAAAACACATTATTTCCTTCTTCCCTCAACAAAACACAGGTTGATGGTTATTTTATTGAACATCCCTTGCAATCCCCAACCATTTCACGAAAAATAAAATCCTTATATCAAAAAGAAAAAAAACCGTTGTTAATTGCAGACGAAAATTTAAATAATTCGAAAGACAATTACACAACCAATTTCATTTTCAAATCTTTGAAATATGTCCATGATTTTGGATTTTCTTTCATTACACAAGAAATGACACAAATATATTTGTCTTTATTTTATGATGGTGTTGTTGATTATTCTGGAAATTCAATTTGTCTTGAATATTCAAAAGGAAAAGGAATATATAAATTCATACCTGAAATGTTGGTCAGTTTAAGTTATCAACTCCACACACTCTTATACCCATCAAGCACCATTCTGATCACTCCAATCCGCAGAGATGAAAAGGCAAAAGATGCAATGACACTTGCGGCTCGTTACAGTAATCCGATAATGATTGAAATGGGAATTGAGTTGGGTCAAACAAAACCAAACGAGCCGTTGAGATGGTCTTGGGCTGAAAACAAGGAGATGTCAAAGGAGATGTTTTATTACAACATGAAGTTATTTCAAACAAGAAAAGATACTAAATTTGGTGTTCCAACCATCTTTACACAGAAGAATGAATTTATAATTGATTGATGCCGGTATTGTATTGTTCAGTTTATTTGAGTGCCATTCAAATACATCAAAATGTAATAATGTTATAAAATATTTGTTATTCAAATTATGACTTCAAAACTTCATAACTACAAAATCTTTTCAATTTCAAGTTACAAACCAAAAAATCGTGTTGGTATTTAAATCTATCAATTCTTAACTTTTTAACACTTAAAGATTTAAAAGCCATGATGAGCCTTGCGACAAACAAAGCTTGTTTCAAACGAGCACCAAACTTACCTTCAGCCACTTTGAATACGGCGCACGCGACAACTGCCCCAACAACAAATCGTCAAGAAGATCTTGACCTTAATATTGTTTCTGTTGACTTGGCATTCTTGCAACAAGAAGTGGCAATGAGAGTTGGGGAACCAATTTTATGTTCCCATTGTAAAAGTTGTTTATCTCAAGGGGATACAATTGAAAATGGAATTTGGAAATGTAAATTCTGTGGTGCTGAGAATCATGTTGAAAATGTTTTGCCAGAAGAAATACCTGATGCTCCAATTCTTGATTACGTCATCGAACAACCTTCTGCACAACAAGAAACGTCAGAAGGAACCATTGTTTATTGTATTGACACTTCAGGTTCCATGGGAACTGGGGTTAAATCATCCAAAAATTACACAACAAGGCTTGGTGTTGTTAAAACAGCAATTTGCCAACAAGTTAGGGCATTAAAAGAACTTCATCCAAAACGCAAAGTCTGTGTTGTTCAATTTAGTGAAGAGGTGAAGATTCTTGGAGATTGTACCAAACAGCCGCTTGTTATCAAAAATACTTTGTTGGAAGATTATGATGGGTTGGTTGATGTTGCCAAAGAAAAAGTTCAATTGGACACTGTTGACATTACAATCCAAAACATTTTCAATACCGTTCAAAGAATGACTGAAACCGGAAGTACTGCACTTGGGCCAGCATTGCTTGTATCAACTGTTATTGCAGGAAAAGAACCAAATGGACAAGTAATCTTATGTACTGATGGAGAAGCAAATAAAGGATTAGGCAAAGCAAAATCATATTCCGAAGTTGACACACAGTTTTATGGTAAAGTCGGTGATTTGGCATTGAAAAGTGGAGTTGTCATCAATGTCAACACAATTAAGGGATGTGATGCAAATATGAGTGTTATTGGGGAAGCCTCAGTTAAAAGTGCAGGTGATATTTTAATTGTCGATCCAAACCAAATTGGGGAAGCGTTTAATGATATTTTAGAAAATGTATTGATTGCCACTGACGTTTCTATTTCTATTTTCTTGCATCCAGCCGTTTATATTAGTGAATATGGGCAAGCAGAGAAATTAAGCAAAAGAAGAGTTGTGTTTGGTAATGTAATGGATGATTCTAAATATCAATTCAAATACGGATTAAGACCAGAAGATCAAATTAAACAGTACGGAGAAATAAAAGCGTTCCCCGTTCAAATTCAAATTGAATATAAAAAGAAGAATGGAATGAAAGGAATCAGAGTTATTTCAAATACAATTGAAATTGCCCAGGAACAAGAAGAAGTTCAAACAAATGGAGAAGTGTTACAACAATTCTATATTCAACAAACAGCCCAAATGAGAAAAGAGGGTCACACGGAAGAGGCAAGAAGAAATTTGGATAGGTTTAGACAAGCACAAGCCTACACTGCTGTTGAGAATCAAAATGTTTATGATGGATTTGCTTATGAAATGGAGCAAGGTATGGATCAAAATAATGATTATTCCGCTGCTGTATTCCAAAATGCAGTCAATTTCAGCTCAAAGAAAGCAAAGAAATTCGAAAAATTCAGTAAGAAATAACGAAATTTAATTCAATCACTTTTTAAACTCAGCGTGTTGGAATGTTTGTTTTGAATTGGGATTTCATAGTAACCATGTTGTTTGAGAAAGAAATTAGTGTTTGAAATATGAGAAGAGTTAAGTAATGAACAAATAGATTGAATGATAAGAACACTCCAAACAATAATTTTTAGTTTGCAAACAATAATGATAAAAGTAATTTAAAAAAAAACAAAATATCTTTTCGAAATGGAGAAGGAATGAAAATGTTCTACAACATCCAAAATACAAAAAAAGAACTAAATAATGACATTGTTTTAAATGGAAGTAATTGATGACTATACAAATCCAAAATTAACAACGACGTATCCATTATTGAAAGTTATTCAGAGGCCATCAATAAGAAAGTCGGTATTAATATTTTCGGTGGCAATATTTTTGATAAGCGGAACATTAAATATCACACTCAGTAAAATCCTTTACAACACAACGACAAGGGGGAGGTTTGACAAAGAACACAATTTCCAACATCCAATGTTTTTGACATTTATGATGTTCATTGGAATGTCGTTGTGTTTATTCATTCATATGATCATGTCATTAATTCTTCCAGAGGAAAACAATAAGAATTATATCCAAATAAATAAAAGATCGCCATTCAGAGCAGAAGTATTTGTTGCTTTATTTATTCCAGCACTATGTGATTTCCTATCGGGCTATTTAATGAACGTTGGATTGTTGTATGTCACATCAAGTGTATTTCAAATGATGAGGGGAAGTGTGATTGTGTTTACTGCGATATTATCTGTTTTTGTTCGGAAAATCGAATTGAAAACTCACCAAATATTCTCGATATTTTTAGTTCTTATCGCCCTGTTTGTTGTTGGCGGTTCGGCATTTGCCGGGAATGCAAATGTGGTGAAGGGCGAATCAAAAGTATGGGATGTGGTGATTGGGATATCATTTATTATTGGGGCAATGTTTCTCCAAGCAACACAAACGATTCTGGAAGAGAAATATCTCCAAGACCTTCAGATACCACCTTTGGTTGTTGTTGGGCTGGAAGGTTTTTATGGGATATTAATGTCAATCCCTGGGATGATCATACTCCAAATGATTCCTTATCCATTTCACGACGACAGCATTGACGCCTTGGTTAGTTTAAGAGAAAAGCATGTCTTTTTGGTTACCGTGTTCTTTGCATGCTCGATCACATTGTTTAACATTGCTGGAATGATAATAACACGCAGTTTAACAGCGATGGTTAGAAACATATTGGACCCATGTCGAATGATTTCCATTTGGCTTATTTCCGTGTTGTTCTATTATTTGTATGATAAGAAATTTGGAGAGCCATTGGGTTGGCAAACAGCGCTTCAAGTATTGGGATTTTCATTGCTGACTGTTGGGTTATTTATTTACACCGGTGTATTAAAGTTCGGCTTCTTTAAAACTGAAATGAGTGCGAATGAGAATATCGTTTTGGGGGAGCACTCAGAAGAGGAAAGTGATTTATTTGAATAGTTATGTTTTGTTCCATTACGACAATTTTTCACTGTAAAATCCATGTGATTTACTTAACAAAATATTGCAAAGTAAAAAAGAAAAAAGTGAAACAAAAAAATGATATAAAATGGAAAACCAAAAAAAAGAAAAAGAAAAAAGAAAATAAAACAAAAATAACCCTTGTTTAAGTTCTTTTTTATTTTATGGAACAGACCCTTCAAAGCATTATTGGCAACTTATTGGATGACGAGGAAGATGAAGGGAAAAAATCAAATGACATTGAGCGGATGATCAAAACTGATATGAATCCAATAACAAAGGAAGAAAGAGAAACTTCGCCGATTAAAATTGAAAATCAATTCTTTGCGGATGGATATGAACCCTTTTTACAAAAGTATTTTAAAACCCAACCTGAAGAGAACGTTTCGTCTCCTTTAACATTTAATTCACTAACCACCAGTTCAATAAATTCTACACCAACCAAACATTTTCATCAATCAAGTTTTACCGAAGATTATTTATCATTATCCCAAGATCAATCCGGAAGTAGAACAGTCCAACATAAAATCGAAACTTCAACTGCAGAACGAGATGCCATTTTCGATTCAATTGAACATGACTCCGTCGGTTTATCTAAGGATGTTTTTGCGAATTACGTCATCCAAAAGTTATTTGAATTTGGAACGGTTTGGCAAAAAAGTCAACTAATAAAAAGACTAACAGGATTCTTTGTGGAATTGTCTCTTCACATGTACGGTTGTAGAGTCGTCCAAAAAGCCATTGAATTTGTGGATGACATCGATAAGAGAACCATTTTCAACGAAATAGAGGAAAATATTATTTCTTGCATTCAAGACCAAAATGGGAATCATGTCATCCAAAAATGTGTTGAAAAAGGTGATGTACAGGTCATTGATTCGATTATTGCTGCTTTTCAAGGAAGAGTATTAACTTTTTCACAACATCCATATGGTTGTCGAGTCATCCAAAGGATATTAGAAAAGATTCCAACCGAGAAGAGTTATCCGTTGTTGCAAGAAATCCTTCCAAATACTCTTGATTTATCCAAAGACCAATATGGCAATTATGTCATCCAATACATTGTCGAGAAATGTCCGACCGAAAGAAACAAGATAAGAAAGGCGTTAAATGGAAATGTTGCTATTTTGTCAATGCAGAAATATTCCTCCAATGTCATCGAGAAATGTTTTATGTGTTCAAATTCCAAAGGAAGACAAGAAATGTTGAAAGAAATCTATGGTGTTAAAAAAGATGGTGCTCCTTTGCTAATGATGATGAGGGATCAATACGCTAATTATGTTGTTCAAAAGATTATTGAAAATGTAAGTGATGAAGATCGTGAATTCATGGTAAATAATATTGTTTTACCTCAAATTAATTCCTTAAGGAAAGTTCCTTATGCCAAACACATATTGGTTTTACTTCAAAATTATGGTGTTGATGTGTAATTGTGCATTTTTTTTGTTTATTATTTTTATTAGTATTTTATTAGTATTTCATTAATATCCCTGATTGAATTTATTTTTCTTCATCTCAAAAAGATAATTTGTCATGGAAGTGTTTGTGTTACTTCATTTTTGAAGGTTGTTTCTTTATTAACGGCATAGAATTACCCAACTTAAAAATCAACTGAATAATTTGACTGTTATCGAAAAAAGTTTATCGGAACAAAATGATAAAATCACTGAAATTGACCAAATCATCAGTGGGATCGATCTCAAATCAAATGAATTGTTTAAGCAATGCAATGACATTTTAAAGAAAAAGAAAGACCAAGAAATTGATCTTAAAAAGATTGAACAAGAAGTGAGATATTATGATGCTTTTGATGATCTAGCAGTGCAAATAAACAATCCGAAAACAATTGATTTCTATTCAGAACAATTTAAAACCAATTACTTGGAAATTTGTGATTGTATTGATTATTTCCATGGGAAGGTTTGGTATTTCTTTGTTTGATTTCATTTATTCATTTCTAGAAAAATGATGCAGACTGTTACACTTATTTGTTAAAATACCAACAATTAAAAAGTAAAATTTTAAGTTATTTATCCATTTTCATTCGAAAACAAATCGTCGAAATGCATAACAATTGTCACACTCTCCCTGTTTTACCTTTAAACCAATTTACAACAAGTGTGCTGTATGAATCTTCGATTTCCGTCAATTTCAATCAACTCATTGACATTCTTCTGAGTAAAAAAGGAATATTGGAATCTTCTTATTTGGATGAATGTATTAAGCATTATTTAAGTATCAGAAAAAGTTTATTATTACCTTACATAACAAAATTATTAACAACTTTACAACAAATAAACCCATATGCAAGTGATGTTGTAAGGGAAGGTGGTGTTTATTTGTTCATCATCTTTTATAAAGAAGGGAAATTATTCAGAACATTGTTTAATCAAGATTGCCAAGCACTAAAGGTTATGCTAACTGATCTTTTTGAAATATATTCATCATTTGCTTCCACTTTATGTTACAAATGCAATGATATGAGCATTTTATGTAGTTCAATTACTTATCTAAAAGACGAACAAATTCTTTATAGACTTCCGCATTCTAAATTGATGCAATTGCCAGAATATTCAATATTTAATTTCTGTATTAATGAGTTAATTACTAATATCTCTGAAAGGCTTGTTCATGTTTCATTGAATTTAATTAACACTTTAATCATTTCTTTCCAACCAACAAAAGCCGATTTAAATTATCCTGCAATATTTAAAGAATCGAATGTTGGTGATTTACCTTTTAAATTAGTTTTATATCCACCAACTGCAAATACTCTGACTTTGTTATCAAAATTACATTTTGCTCTTTCAAATGAATTATTTGGTCAAATAGCAAATACTGCTGTCAATGCTTGTGTTGATTCAATCCTTCGTGTTGTTCCCCAAATCTGTCCTGATAAAGAAATTGATGGAAAGTTATTTGCAATGAGAAATTTATGTATTTTAAGAGATCAAATAGAGCCATTTAATGAAGTTGACGATTCTTTAAGAAAAGTAGAATCAAGTACTCAAGAGTTATGTGGAGAAATATGTAATTATTTCCTTAAAGTATTATCTCCTTTTGGCGTTAGTTTATTGAGAGAATTCATTTATGAAAATCAATCTGAAGAACAAATTGAATCAATAAAACAAAGAGTTATAAATGAAATCACATTGAATTCTTCAAAATGTAAAGATGAAATTAATGTTTCAAGTGTTTATTTACATCAGGTACATCAAAAAGAATTAATCGAAATATTCAAAGCAAGAATTGTTTATTTTGCTCATAAATTATCAATTCTTTTTAGAAAAGAAGAATTTGAAAAGGAATTTTTAGATTCCATCAAAGAGTTATTACTTTAATAATTTACAAATCTTTTATTCTTTTGTTTGATGTTGGAAGTGAATAATAGTTTTCATTAACTCAAAAGATTGTTCGAAAATAAAAATGGAATCTTAAAAATAATCTTAAAAATCAAAGTCAAAACGGGAATGGAAAAGAAAACACTTGGAAATTATCAAATAATGATTGCTTCCAAATATTTT
>NWBR01000683.1:0-30028 GCA_002914575.1 Entamoeba moshkovskii
TGTTTTAAAAATAAATTTTGGAAAGAAATTGCACAAAGTTAAATTGGTCACATTATTTTTTATAAAAATTCTAAATGGGAAGGTTTTGAATTTTCATTCTGCTTTACTGCATTATTTTTATCCATTCCCCCACAACCTTTGAACCCTTACGTTAAGTGGGTCAAGTATTTATTTTTATCTTTTTTACTTGAGTTTTAATTTTTTTTAAAAATTATGTTGAATTAATGTGGAAACAAAAACCAATTCACTTATCAATCAAAACAAAACCCTCATTCATTTTCCTTTGCGAATTGCATATGTTGGTTGGTTATTCATTTGTGGATTATTCATTTGTGGATTATTCATTTGTGGATTATTCATTTGTGGATTATTCATTTGTGGATTATTCATTTGTGGATTATTCATTTGCGGATTATTCATTGGGGCCATTTGGATGGCAAAATTGGTCTTAAATCCGGGAGCGGGTTGGGGAGCACGTATAAGACTATATCCAGGAGGTATTGGCTTAGGTGCCCCAGCGAAGTGTTGCCCAAATCCTTGAACAAAAGTTGAAGTAAAGGGTTGCCCCATTACAATTGGTTGTCCAATTGGTTGTCCAATAGGCCTTACCATTGGTTGCCCAATTGGTTGTCCAATTGTAGGAACTATATTTCCCATCATTGGCGGAATATTTTGATCACGCACGCCAGTTGCACCGACCATTGGTATTGGTCTTCTAACTGGGATAGAAGTAGAAGGCTGAAGTGGAAAACGATCAGTCATTTGGATTGCAGCCGTAACAGGATGAGAAGCAGAAGGATAAGAAGGTTTGAAAGTTCTTTTCTGTAAGATATCACTATTTCTTTTTTGGTAATCAATATGAGCCAAATGAAGGAATGAAGGATTTAAATAAAAAGTTTGTATTTCATGAATCTCTTGGAACGGAATATTTAATTTTTTTATTTCTGTACATCTTTCATACTTCGAAGGAGTATATTCAAATATCAAAGAAGGAATTTCAAATTGTTTCAAACCATCCTTACAATTTTCTTTAGGTTTATATGTATTAGCATAATCCTTTAAGAATTCCTTTTCTTTATATCTTTTTAAACGATTGATTAAATCCATTTTTTCACCCCTTTTTATATGTTCTTCTTGAGTTGATATTTTCTTTTCGATCGCCCTTATTTCCTCAGCCCAAACACAGTTATCAACAAGCGAATTAGTGTTTGAATCTTCAGCACTACTTCTCATTGGGATAATTCTATTTAACTGCATTGTAATTGTAGGAAGAGAAGTATTTTTATTAAATGAATTAACATTGGTTAATAAAGGAGGAATTGACAATGTATTTTCATTTTTAGTTTTAATTGGATTGGTCATATTTGGACTTTCACTTTTACTTTCCTTTGGTGGGGTATTTTGAATTTCTTTTTCTTCATCTTTATAATGATACAAACTATCCAATATATTTTCAACCAATTTCTCTTGAGAAATTTGAACAACTCGCTCACTTGGAATATAATTATTCCTTGCAAATTCATCGATTTTTTTTTCTTCCTTTTTTGTCGTACAATTCAATGGTTTCATTTCTACTTTGTTGCCAACAAATATTACATCTACAGCGCCAACAATACTTTTAATTTCAACGCCAATGCTCGATTTTAGTAGAATGACTGTTTCTACATTGAAATATCTCAATGTATCAACACATTCATCTGATACAACAACACACCCACCTCGAACTTTATGTATTCCTGCCAAAACTGCTGTTTCTTCAAATTTTTTTAAAATAACAATTGGTGTTGGTTTTATTATTTGAATTGCATGAAGAAGTAATGATACAAATCGAATTGTTTGTGTAACGATTGCGAAACGTTTTCCATTTCTAACTAATGGGTCAATGATATCAAGTAAAGGTTTCAATGATTCTGATCTTCTTAAAGAATCCAATAAATTATCAGTAGGAAGTTTCGGAAAAGAAATGGTATCGATTGGAATTTCCTTTCTTTTAATTTTGATAATGTCCAATGTTTCATTAATTCTTTTTTCGTCTTCTTCTTTGACATAAAAATCATTTGATTTAACAGGACTATCAACAAGCAAAAAAGATGGAAAAAGTGGAACTTCCAACAATGGGGGTTGAGTAAATTCTTTGGGTTTTATTAATTTCATTGGTTTTGGTGAACTAATTTGTCTTAAAGAAGAGGGGGGATGGGCTGAAACAGTAAGTACTAAAGAAAATAATAATTGAGCCAAAGATTCAATATGTAAATTATTACATCTTTGCCAAAATGTTGTTGGCAAATCATTTGGAAATAATAATGAAAGATGACGAGGAAAACAAGGTTGAATTGAAGTAATAAATAGTAATAACGAATCATATTGCAAATTAGTAATTAATAATGGTTTATTCAAATCATCTTTTTCTTTAAGTTCACTTTCATAAATAATTAAATCGAATTTTCTTTGTGTTATTTGTTTTAAACAACGTTTTAAAATTGAATGAGAAACAATTGTGACGTCAGAAATACCGTTTGCAACTCTTCCAATTGTTTCTTCGTCTGAATCACTTAATGCAATGACTTGTGAATATTTTACAAAAGAAGGTAATAAATCAACAATATTAGTTTTTGTTGTTTCATCCTTTAACACAATTAAAAGTGGTAATTTTTCTCCATTAAAATTATTAAATATTTCCACCATTGGTGGTACATCTTTATATACAACAATTGCCCCTTTTATTTCTTCAACAATACATAAGTCTTCTTTATCATTTAATTGACAACGTTTGACGGCTTCAACTGCATTAACAATTTCAGCCATTTGGTTCTTCGTTAACCCACCAATTTTTTTTAAAATGTTCATTGGATCTTCCTTGTTATCACTTTTATCAGGTAATTCGCAATTTCTATATGTCTCAATTACTTCTTTATATTGTGAATGTTCGATTATTTGATTTTCTTCTTCATTCATCATCTTCCAACCACCAATAGCCTCCCAATAATTTTGAATATAATTTGAAATCGTTTTAGAAATTTTCAATCCATTCATCAATTTTTCTTTATTCGCTTTTCTTTCTCGATCTTTTTTTTCTTTTACCGCCTCTTTCGCCAGTTCTCGTGCCATCTCTTTGATTTTTTCTCTTTCTTCCTTGATTTTTATGTTTTTATCCACAATCTCATTTATTACATTGTCCCACCCCCCTAACAACCTTTTTGGTCGCGGTTGTGGTTGCGCGTTCAAACTCATCTCTTTTTGATTTTGGCACTAACCTCATTTATCTAATTCTTATACTATATTTTTACTATATCAAAATTATTCATTTTTTGATTTTTCAGTTTTCTCTTTTCGTTTGCCAAATTTCAGAAAAATAAAAAATGTTATAAAAAACGAAATAGAAAAAAAGCATTTTTTAAATAAAATGGGGATGGAATGTGTTTTTCGCAGAATTGATTTTTGTGCGACATTTTTGTTGAAAAATGCACTTTTCTTCAAAATGTGAGCGTTTAATATTGTTTGTTAAAAATGAAATGGAACAAAAATGTATCAAAACCATAAAAACCGATGAGGCAATTAAAATCAAACATTATTTGATTGTTTTTGTTTGTAGAAACATTCAAAAATCAAAAAAATGATTCAGTCAAATCCTATATAAAATAGTTGTTAACAACTTCTTCTGTTTCTATCCAATAAAACAAAACAACAAAGAAACGAAATGGATGAAATTAATTTGTAGTGACAATGTTGTTGAACAAATTAGGAAAGATTGAGAATGTTGGAACCTTTTTTCCATACAAACGAATCATTTTCACCCAAAGAATGAAGCAAAAATGAATTAACTAATTTCCCAAGTTCCAAAATTTGTAGTTGATTATATACACACACTTTTTTAAAATAAATAGTCATAATTCTTTCATATTTTAGAGTGCCTTTTTTTCCTTTTGTTGAAACGACGTCAAATAAATAGTCAAATTCGGTTAATAGATCCATAAATAAAAACACATTTTCAACGATTCTTATATTTTCAAGTCTTCTTTTTGCTGTTTTTTCATTAACTCCATTTATAATATCTCGTCTATATTTCTCTTTACTTCTAAGGTCACAAAACTTTTCAACATCTAGGGTATCTGTTCCATCTACTAATCGATGAACTCTTAGTAACTGTTCGAAAGAATGTGCTTTTTTCAATGGCTTTCTTATTTCAATATCGAAGTATTGGTTTAGAAGAGCGAGTAGAATACCCTGTTGAAAAACTTGTTGATTCCTAACTGATCTAAAATCTTTCTTTTGAGAATGAGAGCATCTTATTTGCTTAAAAGCGCCTTTAAATGACAATTTACCCAATTCAATAGATTCCCTTTCCATTTTAACGACTGATTATTGATAGATTTAGGACAAAAAGTTTAAATGTAGCTTTGTTTAACTCCAAACATTTTGTTTTCTAAAAATAGATGAAATGACCTCTTTTTTTGGAAAGAATTCCATCTTTAATCTATAAACTCTTTTTTTTCACCCACCCTTTCTTTTTTATCCTTTTTTTATATTTGTTTGTTGTTCATTTTTCTTTATGCGATATTTTCTTTTTATTCTTTGTCAATTAATCTGTTTCCGTATACCATTTTTCATCATAGATGTTTTTGACTCGAAAAGTGGTCGATCAATTCATAAAACTACAAACCCTTTTTCTTTTTTTTAATTTAGTTGTTTTTTAGAGACAACAAAATTCTTCTTTTGTTTCAAATCTTCAAAGAAAAAGGCAACGAGTGTAACATGAATTTTAGTTGGGAAACCACGAAATAGATGATCAACCCCCTTCAAACGATATCGAAACCATACCCCTTTAATTTGATTGGATAAAAGAATTTAAGGGATAACCCCCTTTTTCGAACTTCACAGGAGATTCACCGAAAACAGAAAAAAGAGCTTCTAAAATGCGACGTAGTTGATAAAAAAGATATTTTTACAAATAATTTTTTTGGTTTACAACAAACATTCTTAAAAAAGGCAAGTAGATATATGAACTGGCCGTACAAATATCTTTAATAACATGAATAAACATACAATTATTATTTAATTTGATTCCTTATTTTCATTTAATTCTTTTGGTGTTTCAATTTGTCGAGATAAGTCTTGATTTACAGTTGAAACGACAATCCTTAATTCACTCTTTCTCTTTTCTTTTCTTTCTTCCATTGCTGAAATCTTTCTTTGGTCTTCTTTGATTTTCAATGGGATTTTATTATCGTATCTTGGGGTTCGTGGTGTTTTCAGTTTAAACCCTGACATATCAAATGAATTCCTTCTTCGATCAAAATTCGAGTCCAACGCAAATAATAAAGGTGCTGGAACATCTCCAAATGATGAAACATCGACTTTTTCTTTTACAACAATACTAAGTTTCCCAATAGTCCCTCTTCTTTTCCTAATTAAGGCCCTTTCAGCATTTTCTTGGTTGCAAAGGTATTGGTCTTTGCAAACAATTTTACCATTATCAATAACAATGTCCCTTGGCGATAGCAAGTCCTCTTGCTCTGAAAAGTTTGTTGATTTTGTGTTACTTGTATCATCTTCCCCACGGATTACTTCCTTAAACCTTCCATCTCTTATAATTTTTTCAAGTATAATTGGTTGCGACACAGTTGATGCGTGGTGTTGATTTGGTGTTTCTTTTCCAGAACGTGTTACTGGGGTGGCAGGGGTGTTTGGAGTTGTGAGTTCGACAACTGAATATTCTTCTTCTTTCTCTTTTTCAACAGGCCCACGTACTTCTTCTGTTACTTCTATTCCGGAAGGAACAGAAGGAGTCGAAAATCTTTTATCATTGCTTCGACGCTTCAATCGATCGCTAATTTTTCCAATTAGTTTCCCTTCAAATCTACCATCATTTCTGTGTAGAGAAGAAATGAATAAATCTGGTTGTATATTTCTTGGGGTTACTCCTGGTGTTCCTGATAAAGACTCTGCATAAATATCAGGAGAGTATGCAGGAGACATTGACAAGTTGGCTATTTCATTTGGCTTCATTACAGTAATAGTATTTTGTCTTTGTCTTGTTGTTTTAAGAATTCTTTGATAAATTGAATCTAACTCCACAGAGACTTCATTAAAAGATGGTCTATTCTTTGGCTTATGAGCCCAACATTTTCTAATTAACTTTTTGTATACGCAATCCTTCGGTATAATTAATCGTTTACCACTCATTATAAATGTTTGAATTGACTCTGGATCAGAGAATTGTTCTGGATCATACGCTTGATGTGTTAACCATATTTCCAATAAACAAATAGAAAATGAAAACACATCACACTTAAAACTGGCATCTCCTATTTTGGGATTATGTACTTCGGGTGCCATGTAAGCAGGAGTTCCAACATCAACAATCTTTTTAGCATTTTTTGATTCAACATACAATTGTGAAGTACCGAAATCTGATATTTTACAAACAGTTGCCTCATTTGGATTTTTACTGAACATTAAAACATTATCTGTTTTAAGATCTCTATGTACAATATTGTTTTGGTGCAGATAATCCATACCTCTCGCAATGTCCTGGCAAATTCGGATTTTTAGTTGGATGCTTAATGAATTCGTCTTCATGTATTTTCGAACTGATCCCATCGAACAAAATTCAGTTATAACACATAATTGATCTGGCATTTGAACACTCCCAACAAACGATAACACATATGGACATCGTATTCTTTCCATTAAATCACATTCTTCTTTAAAACTTGGCAATAACGTTTCTGTATCCAACATATCAGATTTAATCATTTTGATTGCTACTTCAACCCCTCTCCAAAATCCTCTATATACAAGACCAAAAGAACCTTGTCCGACTGGTGGTTGTTTCAGTTCAATTTCATCAAAATCAATATGAGTCGATAATTTGCTTTCTGCAGTTAGTTCCATATTGACGTAAAAACGTTCGATTTTGGGTGGTTTTGGTCTTGATATTTTACTAAATATTGAAGACCGACTTTCTTCTGTATGAATTGATTGTGAATGGACTTGTATAGACGAAGAAGATGTCGTGGAACTTGAATCTTGTAATAATTGAGGATTATTTCTCACAATTACCTCATCGATTTCCTTCATTGCAGACTTAATTTTTCCGTATCTGAGTGTGACATGAATTCTTTCTTTTAAATTAGTTGTACAAAATACAACTAGTTGAGCAGTAATAGTGGCAACTTCTTGTTTGTGTAAAGCGCCTGTTGCAGGACAAAATACCAACTTATATTTTGGAGTTTCTTTACCGTGGAATGTAAATAAAAGAACTTTTTTATACGTATTTCGTAAAGTGAATTGGAAGGTGTACTGTTTATTCAAATCGATTTTTCCTTCATCTAAAAACGAAATCGTTGAATTTGAAAATAAGAAATATGGATTGTTTTCTATTTCTAATCGTTGTGAATTGTTTTTATCAAATGGAATTACTCCACATTGACATATTTGTTCAATTATTTCTCTTTCATTGAATTCTTCTTGTATTGTTTTATTCAATTTGCGATATATCATAAAAAATAATATGATTAATAACATCCACATGACAAAATAAAAGAATACAACAGAACAACCCCATATCACTAGATCTCTCACATAATTATTTCTTCGGCATGACAACGTTTGTGTTGAATAATAACCTTCTTGACATTGACATTCATAACATCCCTCTCCACTATCACATTCCTCGTTTGCGTCTAATATTCCATTTCCACAAGTTAATGGGACACAACCCATTTGTGGTTGAAGATGTACTTTGCTTTGATTATTACAAAAACAATACTCACAACCAAAACCACCATCACATTCCTCCCCTTCATCTAATTGTTTATTTCCACACGTTTTCGAAGTGCACCTTACAATTCCATCAAAATTAATTGGGACATATCCATCACCACAAGAACATGTTGAATTATTGCAATGACTATCATAACTATAAGAATTATCACAGTCTTCTTGTTCATCAATAATTCCATTTCCACAACTACTACAACCCCCCATTACATTAACATAGCCTTCTTCACACAAACAATTTCCTTCCTTTTCAATACAAACCCCATGACCACCACAGTCATTTGGACAAATAATTCCCAAACCAAGTTTAATGTCCCCACCCGTTTTTATTGTTGAAAAAGTAATTCCAACATAAATTTCTTCTTCTGCTTTTAAATCCACATTTGTAATTGCATACAGCCCATTCTCTTTACAATTTCCATAAACATATTTTGCGCATATGGAATTCTCATTCGAACATGAATCGATTTGTGAATTATTTTTAAAGGAAATAATTTGAATTGAAACATCAGAAGTATATGTTGAGTCACATAAACTTATCTTTATTTTTCCATTTACCCCTCCAATTTTATACCATCGCACATTTTGCTGATTTTTTACACACACCGTTGAGGAGACCATTGCCATTTCTTTGTCAACTTCAACTGAAGACATCCATACAAGATCTAATATGTCGACTGAATGTGAGCCAGTAGTGCAAGGATGCACAATTTCCTTGATAAATAGGTTGAATGCATTAGAAATTGTTTTTCCAAAAGGGGAATGAATAAATAAATAAATTGGTTTGTTTGGGTACAATAAAAATACAAGACGAGGAGACAAAACGTATTTCGATGTTTTCAAATTAAATAAATAACAATGATTTGTTGCCTCGGCATTACAATCAAATTGGGCAGATATGGATAGTTCGTCTCCAACGTAATGTTCGCCAGTATTGAATAATAAAATTTGGTCTTCAGAATAATCATGAGTTGCAATGTTAATGTATTTCATTTTTTCAGTAAACACTTTAATCCAAAAACCGTAAGTAAAAGGGGAATCCAAAGCAACAACTTCAGAACAATACGTTTCACTAAATATAATGTCATCTAACCCAATTGTTTTGTTTACATTAAAACTCTCAGTTAAATTAAATTCGAATACACCTCCGGTTCTGTCAATATAATTCTTACAACTTTCGTTTTCATTGGGAATTTTAACACATTTCCCATACCCATTATATACATATCCGTTATTACATCCGTTACACTCACTTTTTATCCCGTTTGTTGTATTACATAACTCACATTCATTTGGTAAATAACATCCTTTGATGCAGCTCTCTCCAAAAATGCATTCAACAATACAATTTCCAAACCCATCAGCGATATAACCATCTTTACATTTACAATTGCCTAAACAATATGAACTACCATCACATTCCTCACAAAATTCATCCCAAATACCATCTCCACATACACAACTTTTAAAACCAAAACATATCAAAAAGAGAGAACAAAAGAATAAAACAAAAGAAAACGTTCCACCGAAAGACGGCATGTAATGAGATGAACATATTTTCAGTGCAAAATTTTAAAATTTTTAAAGTTTAAAAAATGGTAAAGAATTCAAGAAGACCACCCAGCTCTCAAATTTTTATTTTTAGCCCCCAAGATTACATTTTTATTTTTTGGTTTTCCCTTTGAGTTGGTATTTTTGGTTTGTTTATTTTTTGTCTGTGGCAATATTATTGGTTTTGTCTTTGTTTGGTTTTCTCTTTTCGTTTCATTTGTTGAAAAACTATTTTAATGAAACGAATACATTTTTTGCCCCCCTTTTGTTTCCTTTCTTTAGTTTTTGTTATTATTTTTACAACCATTGATGTTTTTGAAGTCGTTTGTGTTTTTCTTTAAAACAAACCAATAAATCGACAACTTTGCCTATTCACTAATTTTGAATTAAACCATTACATATTCTTTGTTGAGTGGCTTTGTAAAATTATAGTAGCGCACAAAATGATCTTGGTTTGCCACCATCTCTATCCTTTTCAACACCTTTATTGTCCCTTAAACTCTTCCGCATGTCCTCGAACGCCTCTTTGATCCCTTCCCCTGTTTTGGCACACACCTCGTAAAATCCTATGTGCATTTGTTTGGCAAATTTAACGCCTTGCTCAGTTGGAACAACTTTCTCGCAGTCCGTTTTATTCGCCAAAAGGTAAATCCTGGGATTCCTTCCTTTGGTGTATTGCCTAACATCTTTAGTAAATCCATCCATACTCTTAAATGAGTCTAAGTCATCTTGGGAATATACTAAAAACACCCCATGACATGATCGATAATAAGAGGATGTGATGGTTCGATATATTTCTTGTCCGGCAGTGTCATGCAAAAAATATATGTACGTTTGATTTCCCTCGGTGACTGTGTATTGTTGAACATCGGGAACTGTTGCAGGCAATTCACTGTGAAATACACCATCCTAAAATGTTCATTTCAAAAGAACACAACAAATAGAAATGTCAACAAACGATCATCTGATAAATGATAGACGTTTTGCCAACAGACGTATCTCCTGCAAATACAATTTTATATTCGGTTGTGGACTTATCACTACCAACAATTAGTGTTGAACAATAAAATAGTTGAACAGAAGAAAGCAAACCCATCATATAACTTGTTTTCCGTTGTCATGAGAGATCAATTTTGTTTTGCGAGTTCTCTAATTTCTTTTAAAAGTTTAAAATGAATTTAAAAATAAAATTGAATATTCACTACTCCGTCAAAAATACTCCTCCTTTTTTCCCCTTCGCCCCGCCCTTTTGATTTTAATCGACAGTTTTGTGTCATTTAAATAACAAAAAAATAAAATTAGTTGTCTACCTCAATGTATGGATCGTCGGAATATGACAGCGACGACTCGGATTGTCTTGTTTTCTTCGCAGTAAAGTTGGTGTCAATATCCTTCAACGACCCTCCTTTTGGAACATCAAAATTTTTAGTGTTCAGTGATAACTCTGCGACGTGACGCTGAAGAGAAGGACGGATGTGATTTCTTTTAACGTTGGGGGAATATAAAGATAAATCAGACCTTTGTATTGGACTTGGGGTCCTAAATCTTTCGACAATTGGCGGGGTGGTGGATTTGGGGGCATTGAATTGGATTGAGCCAAATGAGGTTTGGGGAGTTATTGGCGGTTGAAAAGACGTAGTTGGCGGGTTATTTAATTGGACTGGAGGGAGTGTTTGTTGGGGATATTGAATAAAGGGTTGATTTACAGCATTTGGGGGAGTGAATTGAATTGGTCGGCTAATTAAAGGATTGGTAATGGCAGGGTTCGTTGCGTTCAAAGAAATTTGTTGAAACGGTTGTATCGTCGTCGGGTTTTGTTGAATTGATTTTCGATACGAATTAATTAATAATGCATGATTTGGGGTATCTTCCCCATCATCCATCTTGTAATTGATTTCAGCAATCTTATTGCGATTGTAGGTAGTTGGGGTGCGTGAAATGAATGATGTTTCATATTCGTTCATTGAGAAAGTTTTTCTAAAAGAAACATTTGTTTTAGATTTATGTGGAGGTGTTGTTTGTCTTCGCAAATCACTTTCAAATGAAAGTTGTTGATAAATTCTGATTTGCTCATTGAATTTACTTTTATTTGACTTGTTGACAAAAACAATAGAAACAATGACAATGATGATACAAATAATAATTAAAACACCAAGCATTTTGTGGCTTGTTCTGATATTTTCTAGTTTTTATCTTTTTTGGTATTTGCAGGGCATTTATAAGACCTAATCACAAAATTTCAATTTCTTTTTCAAAATTATGTTTTTTGTTCGTTTTGAAAACAGAACTAATTGCAAACACTCAATGAACTCATTTCACAAAGAAAGGAAAGGACTGCTTTGGTTGCGGTTTCAACATTTTTCAATACCACATACTCATTTGGTTTGTGAATAACCTCTTCATTTCCTGGGCCAAAGATAATTACTTGGAGTTTATTGTTTGCATTAACGAAAGAAGAGGCATCAGTAGCGTATGACATCCTTTTCATAATACTTGAAGGATTTTCTTTGTGAATGCTTTGGGCAAGTAATTGGACATAAGGGTTGTTAATGTTTGTTGTTACCGAGGCTTCTCGACTTTCCTCTGAAATATCAAATTGGTATCTAGTGGTTGTTTCGAGGTTCGAAACAACCTTTTTTATGGATGCCATGACATCTTCCACTGGAAAGACGGAAGACGTTCTAATATCTATTTCGGCGACGCAATAGTCTGGCACAACATTTGGAGCACTCCCTCCGTTGATTGTTCCCACGTTAATGGTCGTTTGGTTTGAAAAATCAGGAGAAAAAGGTAAACATTTTTGGATGTATTGAATAAGCAAATACATCCCTTCAATGGCGTTGAGCCCAAGATATGGGGAACTGGCATGTGCCGAAATCCCTCGGCACTCAACTTTTAGTCTTAATTCACCCTTCTCACTAATCCCTATGTCCAAGTTTGTTGGTTCATCGACAATAACTAGCTTGGCTTCACTAAAAAGATCTGGACGTTGTTTTACCAAATCCTTTGCCCCAAGAGTCCCGTCTTCTTCATCACTTGAAACAACAAACAAAATCTTCTCTTTCACTTTCAGGTCTTCTTCAAATAGAAATTTTAAAATGCAAAGTTGACTTGCCAATCCACTTTTCATATCAGCAGATCCCCTTCCATAAATGTACAAATCGCCACTCTCTGTGTTTATTTCCTCTGTTGCCTTCAATGGAGGATATTTCCATTCGCCCATATCGCCAATTGGAACCGTGTCAAAATGTGAGCTTAAAACGATTTCATGCGAACAATTCTTCCAATATGCAACAAAATTCATTTTTTTGCGATTCGTCTTTGTTGCGATGACCTCGACTGTCATGCCAAAACCTTCGCAAACTCCTTTCAACAAAGATATTATTTCAGAGTCATCTTTATTGGTACACTGGGTGTCACAATTAATTAGTCTCTCCAAAATGTCTTTCAGGAATGAGCTGTCAATTTTCATCGTTTTCTCTCATGGAACAACGGCTTAAATATCTTTTTCCGACCTTTAGTCAGACATTTCATCAACAATCAAGATTGAAAAATGACAATTGGCCCAATCCCTTTTTTTTCCGTCAAAGCACGTCGGAAATCTTCAAAAACAATTCAAATGAACGAAAATAAAAATAGGTCAACCAAAACTCTGACTTAAACCCCTCAAACCAAAAAACCATGTATTCCCAAAGAACAGAATATTCATTCAGAATCTGTAAATTTTTCTTTTCACTAAATTTAACTTTAAATTCATTTTCATATCAAATTCATGAAAAATGTAATGTCAAAACCAATTCAAACTCAAAAGTTAACCTACAAAATTTGTGTTGTGGGAGATGAAAAAGTGGGCAAAACCTCGCTTGTAAGAAGAATTGTGGATTTTAGTTTTGAAGAAAAGCCAAGGCCATATGCCCAAACCATTGTTTGTTCCTCCTTTTAATTGTTAATAAAATTGGATGTAATGTTGTAGGTAAATATGGAAATGAAAATCAATGGAAAGGATATTAAAATAGATTTCTTTGATCCAATCAGGGATGAGGCAACTGGAAATACCTCTTTTTATCACCAAATCGATATGTTAATTATTGTATACAATACGGAAGATAAAAAATCGTTGGGTGATTGTAAAAATTGGGCTGACTATTGTTCTCGTTGCATACCGCCAAAGTGCACACGATTAATTGTTGGTACTCACGCTGCAACCAAAGTGTTGAGTCAAAAAGAAATTGATGGCAGTCTGGATCATTTGAATTTTCACACCTTTTTAATTGACTGTTCTGATGGCGAAGGAACAGTTCCGTTGTGGGAGTTTGTTTGTTCTGACATTCAAAAAAAGTTAATTCCACTTCAAGCCAGTCCAACTTCTGTGTTTGTAAATGCTGTTTAATGAATTGGATTACAAGTTTTGTTATCCCTTTCTTTTTTTCTTTTGAAATGTTATGGTTATCCACACCGGAGTTCGAAAAGAAATCTTGTGGATTATGGTTTTAATGAAGAAATTTTCCGAAGTTTTTTTGCACTAATAATAAAAGGGCAGGTTATTCAGAAAGAACTTTTAATTCCAATCATTCGAAAAATGTCAACCGACGGTTCCCCTGTTTTTTACAATCATTACAATCACACGGTGGTCATTAATCAAATTGTAAATCAAGGTGTCATTCATATTGCCGAAAAGTCAAATGGGGCAGATAAAAAAACACCAAAAGAAACACGTTTGGCAGAATGCCAGCTACCCGAAAGACAAATGTCAGCGTTATGTCAAGACGAAGTGATATCAAGTGGAAATGCATATGTCTTGAGTAAGTCAGGAAGTAGCTCAATTGGGGTCAATAAAAAAGAGAGTTCTGAAATACTGTCGCAAACTGTTGTTTGTTCCCCAAGTGATTCCCATTCTCGCAAGGACTCACAAATTGAAGTTGTCACGACAATTTTGAAATCGATGGAAAATGATTTGAAAGAATTAATTGAAAAGGAAAGGGTAATCACTGAAACAGTAAATCAATTAACAAATTCAAATGCCCCAGTGAAATCTGTGAGTCAAGTTCAGGATTTCCATGAGCAGGTTCAGTCAAACGAAAAAATGTTGGAAAAAGTTTCAACTGAATTTGGAAGATTAAAACAATTTTCAAGAAGTATGAGCGAAATGGTCCAACCGAAGGATAATATCCCTCAAAAAGTGCCTTCCTTGGAAGAAGTAGTTATCGAACCTGTTATTGGACAATTAAAATTCCAAAAGAAAGTGGTGGAATGGACTGGTATGTGTAATTATCGAATCTTATACAGGAGTATTGCTGATGGGCTGTCGGCTAGAAGTTTAAATGGAAGAATTTGTGGAAAATCAAATATTCTTTTAATAGTGGTAACTGATGCAAATTATATCTTTGGATCATTTTCTTCAGTCCAAATTCCACTAGCTCCAAGACTAGGGGATTTACATGTTGGGGCAGACCCTAATTTCTTTGTGTATACATTTGAAAATCCTTTCAAAACAGAACCATTAAAGATAACGAAGAAAAATACAAATACATCGCTGAAGATATATAGTAATAAAGAACAGTCATACGTTATTGGGTGTGATTGTTGTTTTTACATACGATCGAATTGCCCAAGCCATATTCCAACGAATTTTTGTGATAATTACAATGACGTATCAACGAAAGGAAATGTTTTATTTACAAATACAGTTTATCCCGATAAATTCAACTTACACGAATTGATCGCTGTTGAACTTTCGTATTAATAAATAAATAATTTTTATTGTTATTGTTTTTAACAAACGATTATGAAAACAAATGAAGAAAAGAAAACCGAAAATTATTTTTTACTACAAAGCTATTTTTATTTGGGATTTCTTCTCAAAAAATAAACTAAATACGCTAAGTCCTTCAATCTCATATATTTATTTTGTCTTATTATGGCCGAACTCCCCCCTAAAAGTAACAGCTTGGAAGCGTCCCCAAACGCAATTGCTTCAATAAAAAAAAAACTTTCCGGAAACACCCCTTTGTTTTCTTCAAGTTCTTCATCAATTTTGGGTGATGGAAAAACGAAGTCGCGCGGAAGGAAAAGTAATTCAATTTCCTCATTGGATTTTTTTACATTCCACGCGAAGCCTCCGGGAAGTTTTAAAGATGACCATTATGTCGTTGATATTAAAAGTTCTCCACAACAACATTTGCCTCAGTTCTTTGACTGTATGAGTTGGACAGCATCAATTAATGAAAAAGGAAATGTATTAGCGGTTGGAGGAAAGAATGGAAAGGTTATTTGTTGGAGAATTAAAGATGGAGTTTTGCAAAAAGAGCAGTTGGGCGTTTTTAATCGGCACAAAGGAGAAATTCTATGTTTGTGTTTTTTGGACGAAAACACCATTTGTTCGTCTTCTTCTAATAAAGAATTAAAAATATGGAATTGTTTGGATGGGAAGGAAATGAAAGAGCTAACAGTTGTCAAAGGAGAGGATTCATGTCTTTGCATTAAGTCAATTGGGCAAAACAAACTTGTTGTTGGTGGATTAAATGGAAAAGTTGAAGTTTGGGATTGGAAAAAAGGAGAAAAAACGATGGAATTTGATGTTTCATGTGGGATTACAGCGATTGAAACCAGGATAGTCGATGATGATGTAATGTATTATGTTGGTACTTTAGATGGTACTTTATTTGTTTTATTTGAATACGTTTGTTTATCATATAAAATAGAATATTTCACCAACAAATAGGATGGAAAATTACAGTTAGTGAAAACTCTGGCCGACAAGGATGGGTGTATGATTTGTTCTATTCTTTATCACCCAACAGAATCGATAATTTATATGTGTTTTTCCAACAACAAAATACTTGTTTTCACTTGTGACACAATCACACCATTATTTACATTCAAAGGAATGACAACAAATGGATATGTAATAAAACCAACATTGGATCATTCAAAGAAGTTAATCTTAATTAGCTCGGCCAGCAATGGCATTTATGTATTTCCTTTTGCAACAACTCCAATTGCCAAAAAAACAAATGTAATTGGCCACAAATTAAATCTGTTTGTAACCGAAAAAACACCAATAACACATATCCTCCCAATTCCCAACACAACAAAATATGTTTTTATTGACTCAAAAGGAGGAGTTGCAGTTTTTTCATTGCAATTTTAAAATGTGTTGGTCTGAAATAAGAAAAAATATTTTCGAAAGGAGGTAGAACGGAAGTTGAGCGAAAATAACCAATCGATTGTTGGTACTTTTGGTTTGGGTTTCGAATTTAAAAAATTACCAAAAATAAAAGAACTTTAAAAAAATATTAAAAACGAAATGACCTTCATCCCACAGAAACATGTAGAATTTATTAGAAATAAGGAAAAAGATAACAAAAACGATATCGAATCAATCACGAGCTCACATCTTAAAATCTGTGGGGTGTATTGGGCAATTACCACTCTTCATTTACTAAATAAAGTCACTGAAGAAGATAAAGAACGTTTAAGTCAATTTTGTTTGAAATGTTTTGATGAGAAAACTGGTGGATATGGAGGAAATATTGGGTATGACGGTCATATATATACTACGCTAAGTGCCATTCAAATATTATGTATTCTCGGCAAAAGATCATCAATACCAATCGATAGGGTTGCTACTTGTTTGTTTTATTTTTATCTCCTCATTATCGTTCTTTATAACATAAAGTTATTAGGTCATGCCAAAGAGAGGATGGGAGTTTTGTAGCAGATAAATGGGGGGAGTCTGACAATAGATTTGTTTATTGTGCTGTTTTGGCTTTATCTTTAATTGGCAAATTGGATGAAATAAACAAGGAAACTGCTGTTAATTATTTGGTTAAATGCATGAATTTTGATGGAGCTTTTGGATGTATACCAGGGGCTGAATCACATGCTGGTCAAACATTTACTGTTGTTGCTTGTTTGGCAATTTTGAATAGGTTGGATGTATTAGATAAAGAAAAATTGGCGTGGTGGTTATGTGAAAGACAGACTCCAACTGGGGGATTAAATGGAAGACCAGAAAAATTACCAGATGTATGTTACTCATGGTGGGTTTTAACTTCTTTATGCATTTTGGATAAAGTGGAATGGATTGATAGGGATGCGCTTGAAAAATTTATTCTTCAAGCACAAGACATGGAAGATGGAGGAATTGCGGATAGACCTGGAGATTGTGCCGACATCTATCACACATATTTCGGTATTGCCGGGTTGTCTTTAATGAGAAAATATACCGATATTATAAATGAAATTGACCCAAGATTTGCAATGCCAAAAGATGTGTTAAGACTATATCATTTAATTGATTAAACAAATTTTTCGATTTTTGGAGTTTCAAAGTAGAAAAGAAATCAATTGAATGTTATTCATCTGCGATTACGACTTCATCACCATCTGCGGCGACATCCTCTTCATCATAATCTTCAACTTTTAATTCTAAGGCATCATCATCGTCAAGTCTTACAATTTTGGCTCTTTCTTCTTTTTTATCAACAACAGTTGATGGCAAATAAAGAATAGTTAACACCATACAATAGAAATTGACATATGCGATTGTAGTTAAAGAAACAGCGGCATTATTACGATAACCCATAAAGAAAGCGGAAAGCAACAAGGATACATACAGCAGTAAAATGAAAATAGTGAATAAACCATAAACTTGGACACGATAACCAGATGAACCTAATTTACGTACTTCAGAGAATGATCTAATAATAGAAAAGACAAGCCAGAAAAGATAAATAACAAGTAATGCCATAATGCCAAGAGATATTGCAATATTCACTGTATCATGGGAACCAGTCATTGTTGGTGAGTAAATCTTTCGTGTTTTGTTGTACATAAAGGAAACTAACATTAAAACAAACAAAAGTCCACACAACAATCCTCTTGGCAAATAAAATCTAATTGTCGTTCTTTGTCTAATTGGTTTTCTTAATGCATCGAACATAATGAGTACATAGAACATGAAGAAACAGATAAATACAGTATCAATAACAGAATTAACGAACAAATAGAAGGCATTATCCATAAGGAATTCATAAGGGAATAATGGATTATTTTCCCAAATTAAAAAGGTTAATAAAACAACAGTCCATTTTTGTTCGTGACTCCATTTTTCTTGGGAAATGGAACGATTAGACCAAAGATAAACACATGTACATAAACAAGAGAATAAAATAAAGACTAATCTCCAGAATAATTCAAAAATGGTGTAAAATGTTGAAACGTGACTTTCTTTGATAATTAAATCAGATACAAAATCATTAACATTTTCATTAAGAATCGATAATTCTACAATATAAATAGGATAATCCAAATACATCTCTGTGGTAATAGACGATGGTTCACATTCCGCACTTTTCGCTTTGCAATGAACTTTACTTTCTACTGTTTTCTTTTCAATGGTTGTGAGTGAATTTCGTTCGACTTTTTGATTTGGTTGGTTCAAAACGTTTGTTCCATAAACGGTATATTGAAATGTTACAACCCCATCATCTATTCGTTAATTCTCTTTTTTGGATCTCCGAAATGCAAAGTCATTCATCCAAATTATATTTAAACCAAAGTAATAACAAACACGCCCCTTCTTTTTTTGAAGTTTTTTTCATGAAATAATATTCCAAACGAGATTCTTGATTGAAAATCACATATGGCCCTATTTGTAAAGTGATTTTTTTGGATTTATCGAGAAGATTTACACCTTTGCAATTTGTGTTGAATTGTGAATCAGATCCGGCGCATCTCCACGTACTGAATTTATCACCAGACCAAGGTGCTGGGGCATTCAAACCAATAAAAAGAGAAATGACAACCAAAACAGCAAAAACAATAAAAAGAAGGAAAAATCCAGCTTTTGAAATTGTTGTCAACAACAAGCGCTGTTCTTTGTTAGTACTCAGAACCCCAGAATTATTCATTTTTGAATTTTTAAGATCTTTTTTTATTTTTTTGCAAGTGCCCTCTTGGTTGTCTCATCAATCTATAAATGGAAACCCCTTTTCCGTATTTTAAGTTCTGCCTTTTTTTCTTAGATTATTTATGTTATATAAAACAAAAAAAGAGCAGGCATTGGAGTAGAAATCGATTGTTTGAGAAAATCGCTATGACATAAGTACTATAGTTAAATAATAATAAACAAAACTAAAATAGATCGAATTTACGGAACAGAGCAGAAAATCGTGGGTAAAAAAAGGAATACAACAGCTTGCAGGAATACAATCGAATAAAAAGAAGGTTCCGAGAAAAAAAAAGTCCTGACTTATAAATTGAATGGAACTCTTTTCTACACTAAAAGAGATGTCCGCTATCGCCGTTGCATCTATTCTTGTTGTTCTTTGCACCATCCTTTTCTTTTTAAGAAAGAAATCACTTCCAAAAGATGCTTTTGGATGCTGGGTTGGGGAGGCTAAACCACATGAAACAAGAGTCCGAAGGAGTGTTATTGGAAAAGACAAATTAATTGATAGACCAGATCAAGGATACACCACTTTGTATCAATTAGTTGAATCCTTCCCAACAAAAGGACAGAACAAACTTATTGGTTACAGAGAATTAATTGAAAAAGTTGCTTTCAAATCTACCCAAACAGATGGTGAAGGAAAGGTTGTTGAAAAGACCATGTTCAAATACAGAATGAGTGACTACAAATATCTTTCAGATAAAGACTATTATGGATATATTCATCGATTAGCCAACGGCATTTACTCTCTTGGATTTAGAAAAGGAGACAAGATTGCTATCTTCTGTGAAACAAGATATGAATGGATGGCTTTTGTTCTTGCCTGTTCCTGCCGAGGAATAGTTGTTGTCACTGTTTATGCTACTCTTGGTTCTGAAGCTGTTGATATTGCTTTGAAAGAAACTGGAGCCAAAGCCCTTTTAATCTCCGAAGAAACTTATGACAAAGCAATTCATTTAGATGCTTACAAAGCTGGAATTAAGTTAATTTCTTGCGATGAATTAGAAGATAAATCCATTCCAAATCTTAAAACTATTATAAATGCTCCAAAAGTTGAAGATGATATTCCAAATGAAGATGATGTTGCAATGATTCTTTACACATCAGGAACTGCTAAAGATCCAAAAGGAGTTGTTGTTCTTCACAAAAACCTTCTTGGAATTACATATTCATATAAACATATTATGCATTATGGCCCTCAAACCAGATACATTTGTTATTTACCATTGGCACACATTTTTGAATTAACAATTGAATTTTGTAATTTAGTGTATGGTGGGTGTTTGGGATATTCTTCTCAAAGAACATTAACATCAACCTTTATGCATGAATGTGAATGTGATATGATTGCATTCCAACCATCATTTATGAATGGTGTTCCAACTGTATTTAATAGAATTAGAAAAGTCGTATCAGATAAAATACAAAGATCATCTCCAATAGTAAGATTTTTATTTAATTTGGCTTATAACACTAAAAAATCATTATACGTTGATTATAAACTTAGACCAAGATATTTGTTTGTTCCATTAATTAAATTCTTTGATTTCTTGATATTTAAGAAGATTAAGGAAGAGATCTTTGGAAAAACTTTGTATGGTGTTATTATGGGTGGTTCTCCTTTGAGTAAAGATCTTCAAGAATATCTACAAATTGTTCTTGCTGGTGTTGATATTATGCAAGGATATGGAATGACTGAAGCTTGTGGGCCAGTAACAAATATGCTTCATGGAGATTACGCTTATTCAACAATTGGAGTTCTTTATCCACACTTTGAAGCCAAATTGATTGATGTTGAAGAAATGGGATATTTCACTGATAGTCCAATCCCCCAAGGAGAATTATTATTGAGAGGACCTTCTTTGTTTAAAGAATATTATAGTAGACCAGAAGAAACTAAATCTTCATTCACAGAAGATGGATGGTTTAAAACTGGGGATATTGCTCAAATTACTCCATCAGGAAGAATTCAGATTGTTGATAGAAAGAAGAATTTAGTTAAACAACCATGTGGAGAATATATTTCTTTAGAAAAATTGGAAATGAATTACAATATGTCTAAATATTGTGATATGTTCTGTGCAATTGCTAATCAATACTATGACTTCACTGTTGGACTTGTTGTTCCAAATAAACAATTAATGGAAGAATTTGCCAAACAAAAAGGAATTGCTTTGAATGATGCTTATGAAAATAAAGAATACCATAACATTGTGATGAAATCTTTCAGAGAAGTTGATGGGACTCTTACTGCTCATGAAAGAATAAAAGATTTTTATTTAGTAAACGATGAATGGACTCCAGAGAATGGTGTTTTAACGGCTGCTTTAAAATTGAGAAGAAATTATGTTGCCAAGAAGTATGAAAGAGTTATAAATGAGTTATTTAATTAAACTTTTTAACTTTAAAAAGCAATTATACACGACATCTTTTAAATTCAGTCCTTCAATTTCAAAAGCATCTAAAAAAACTTTTAATGAAAGTTAATAAGTTGAAATCATTCTAATTTGTCAACAAAAAAAAAATAATTTGTTAAAACTTAATTATTTCATTAATTTGTCCCAATTTTGTTTTTCATTCACCATAAACATTTTAACTCCTTCTAAATCTTTGTATTTATTTCTCAATTCATTCAAAATGGTTTTATAATCGTCAATTGTTGAATATTTTTTACAACACATTAAATCATACCATTCATCTCTAATAAAATTATCATCAGTTTCAATATCATTTCTAAATCCATTAAACAATGAAATAAGTCCATTTTTAGTTTCAACCTCTTGTTTTCTTTTTTGATTTTCTTCAAATTGAAGTTTTAATAATTGAATCATTTCTTTTGTTCTTTTTCTTCTTTTATCTTCAACAATCAAAGTCTTTTCAATTCCCAACCCTTCAATTTTAGCCTCAACAGTAAATAAACCACTTGAATCAATAATAAATCTTACTTTAACTGGTGTTTTCTTTGGTTGTGGTGTTTCAAATTGTATTTCAAAATTACCTAATTTCAAATTTTCTTGACATATGTCTTTTTCTCCTTCATAAATATCAATCAATAATGTTTTTTGTCCATCCACAGCAGTCATTAATTGTTTTTCTGCTACAATCGGAATTTCAGTTCCACTTGGAATAATTTTATGGAAAAGAACACCCAAATTACATACTCCCAAAGAAATTGGAACAACATCAGTGTAATGCTTACCTGTTCCAAAAGCTCTTAGTGCAGCTCCTTGACATACAGCCAACATTGCATCAACAGTAGTTAAAGGTGGTTTTCCAAAAAAATCTTTTATCATTGATTTAAAACAACAAAGTTTAGTTGGGCCTCCAACCAAAATAATATCTTTTATGTCTTCTTTCATTAACCGTTTTTTATTTAATGCCCTTTCAATTGTTTTTCGAATTCTTTCAAATAATGGTTCACATAATGTACTGAATTCAATTGTACTTATAAGTGTTGATAAATCATCTTGAATTTCTTCAAGATCTTTTGATGGAATAACACCTTGCAATGAAACATCAACATCTTTTGTTTCTTCAGTTGAAAATAATGCTTTTGCTTCTTCACAATTATTTAATAATTGTTTTTTTGAACGAGCACAAGCAATTTGACTTCTACCACCACCTTCTTTAAAAATTACATATTTTTCTAACTCTTCATTATTTTCAATTAAATAATTCATCATTGAAACATCAATATCTTTTCCACCTAAATGAGTATCACCATCTGTAGCAATAACAGTAAATTCATTATCGACTGCTGTAACAATAGAAACATCAAAAGTACCACCTCCAAAATCAATAACCATGTATTTTCCTCCATTAACTAAATTTTGAAACTTGTCATAAGCAATAGCTGCTGCTGTTGGTTCATTTACAAATTCTATGACTTCAATTCCTGCAATTTCAGCTGCAGCAGCAGTTGCATCTCTTTGTTCACTTGAAAAATTGGCAGGAACCGTAATAACAGCTTTAAAATTATTTTTAATATTCGCATTATTTAAGGAATTAATTGCTTCTTGTTTTAAATGAAGTAATATTTGAGCAGCAACCTCAACAGGAGAAACTTTTTTAGTTTTACCATCTTGTTCAATTTCATAAAAAACCTCTCCATCTTCACTTACAATTTTATTAACCAATGATTTATCATGTTCCAATTCATTTGATTTGATTCTTCTCCCAATAAACCTTTTTGATTCGAAAATAGTATTTTGAGCATGTTTTTTCATCATAAGAGCAGAAGTACCACAAATAATGTCTTGTTCTGATTTTAATGGAAAATAAACTACTGACCTTGTAAATTTATCATTATTAAATTTAATTGTTTCAATTGTTTGTTTATTTACTTCGTAATAAGAAATAGAACTATTTGTTGTCCCCAAATCAATTCCAAAGACAACTTCCATCTTAATTTTTAAGTTACTTTTTTTTGATAAGTTCTTTTTAATTTAATAAATTTTTGTTTGTTTTTTCTTAAATATAAGAAAATTGAAACAAATTCAATTTTCATTTCATTGAAGATTCCACAAAAAAAAAGTAGATCACATAAAAAGAAAGAATTAAATTCTTGACCTTTAACAAACAATTGGCTCAATTGTTAAATCATGGCTGTAATACATTATCGTTCCTTCTAATGGTATGATATCTCTTATTTTCTTCGCTATTTCATTTAAATGATCTTTTCCGGTCTTATCTAACCATAGAGCAATTTTATTATGTTGTCTAACAGAAAAGGCAGCACCATTAACACATTGTGGGGAAGGAATAGTTTCTCCAATTAAACTTAATAACTAAAGTATTAAATGGTTCAAAAAAAAAGAAATTATTAACAAACAGTATCCCTCCAATATTGTTGACATAATTCATTATTAACATTAGTTAAAATTATTTGAATTCTTCCTCCTCCAGTATTACCATCATCTTCCCACAAAGGTTTAATACCAGATTTAAACAATGAAATATCAGAACCACTTTCCATTGTTCCAACTTTTGGAATAGCATCATATACTCCCCAAAATTCTTCAGCAGTTTTACATTTCCCAATTTCAACGATATTAGTACCATATGTTTCAGTTGATTTATTAGAAAATCCATCAAACCAAAATGTCCATTCACTAAATAGTTTATGTTCCATTATTCTTTTTATTATAATTATAGTTCTTTATTTCATTTTTTTATTTTTCTCTTTTTTATAACAAAAAACAATTATTTAAAAAAATGTTTTTCTTCATAATCCTTTTTGGATAAAATTCATTTGAACTTGTTTGAAATTTAAAATAAGTTGGTGAACTTTTAAAAGTATTTGAAATGTCTAGATTGGAGGCTTGTTATTTAGCAAATGTTGTACTTTATTTAACAGGTGATAAATATTATAATTGGGATATAAATATTTATAAGAATAAAAACGAAAAACGTGATAAAAAGTTAAATGATGTAATTAAACTGAAACAAGTGAATAAGAAATGCCAAGAAGCTACATTAATTATTAGATATTATGATTGGGTTGTTTGTGATAACATGTTTAATGTATTTCCGAATATTGAAACAATTAAATGCTCCTCTAACTTTTTAAACAAAAATAAAGGATTGGAAGATAAAATTAAATTGATTGAATTGGAAGATACCAAAGAAGAATTATCAGAAAATATGAGAAATAAAGTAGTTAAACTTACTTTTACTGGTGGAAATTACACTTTAAAAGATTTTCCAAATTGCAAAAAAGTTAAATGTCATTCTAATTTATATACCTTTTTAGGTGAAACAGATGTTCATTTAGAAAAATTAAGTGTTGATTTAACTTGTTACGGGTATGGAGTAACTAATTTTCTTGGTGTTCTCGAAAATAATGATTCTGATGGTTTTCTCACAAATAATGATTATCTTGGTTTAAAAAATTTTAAAAATATAAAAAAGATTATTGTTTATTTGGATTTGCGATTTAAAAGGGGCACATGGGGGAACGATTACGAGTGGGATGATGTCATAGAGACAAACAGATATCGATTAGATATAACAGAATTAAAATCTTTCGCAACAATTTTTTCTTCTACAATATTATATGATATTGAAGATGAGGATTATTACCTTAATCTAAATAATCGTGTAGCAATGTACTATGGTGGAAGTATTGATTCAAAGTTTTATGATAAGTATTTATTCACTGATTGTTATTGTCGCAATTTTTATTCCGATTTGAACAATTGTTGGTATTTAATAAAATTAGAATTTGATGGTTGTGTGTCTATTGGAAACTGCACTAATCTGAAATATATTAGGGGTAAAGGTTGTCTTGAAGATATACCTCCTTCTGTTGAATATGCTTTTCTTGTTGGTAGTAATGCAATTTCTAGTTTTGTGCATTTAGTTAAAGACCATCCAGAATTAGAAAATATTAGTCTTGATATGGATATGGATGATATAAATGATTCGTTAGATTCTTCTATTGAAGATTTTTTGGAAGAACACTTTGGCCATCATAAATATTCATGGTAAATTTGAAAATTAATTTATTATTTAATTTTACAAAATTATTTTGAAACATTAAGAGTTCTTAAAATAATGAATTATTTTTTTAATTCAAAGTAAATTGCTTCTGGCTTATTTGTTAATACTCCAAACATTCTATAAATTAAAATTTTCCCTCCATTATTAAATAATTGTATTATTTCAGGAGGTACAACAAATGGAATTTCTCCAATTTTACTTACTGGTTCATTTGTTGAAAATACTTTAACAAAATAAGTAATTGTGTTTGGAAGTGTACAAACAATATCATATGGTAGTTTTGGTTTCTTTACTTTTCTGGGTTTATTATAAAAGTCAATAATTTCAACTGCATCTTGGTCATTTGATTCCCAAACCCATTCGACTTTTGAAAATGCTTTTGATCCAATAAATGAAGCATATAATAAAGATTGGCCAACAACATCAACTTTATATACTTTGTTACGGAAAGTAGTAAATTCACAAAGATCAGTGTTTGGTGCAACATTTAGATAATCAACATAATCAACAATATTCATTGTTTTTGGAATTGGTTCAATAACAATATTTTCAATTTTGGATTCAATTTTAATTTTGTTTTCATTTTTGAATGATTCTAATTCAAGTAAACGTTGTTTATTTTCATTTCTTAAAGATAAAATGATTTCTTCATATTCTTTATTTTTATTGATAGATTCCCCCAATTGTTTTTCCAAATCCACTTTTACATTTTGTAATTTTGATAATTCTTGTTGACATTCTTTTAATTTTTTTTCAACTTCAACAGCACCTTTCACTTTTTTCATAAATTCTTTAATATCCATATTTTCTTGTCCCATCAGTTGTGAAATTAAAAATAACATCTCTTTCTTTTCTGGAGTAAATAATATATTATATTCAAGTGTTTGTCTTTTTGCTTCTTCATTAATACTTGGGAATAACTCTTTATTATTTGCATATTCCGTTCCCAGTAATAATTCCAATGCATTTCTATATTGAATTGACTCGATTGTTTTGTCTTGTTCTTTAAAATAAAAATCGCATAACATATCATCTATTGTTTTACACATATCTTTTTTTGATACTTCTTCAAGATTGTCAACATTTTCAATTCCATTTAACAAGAGAATTGTTTTATAACTTGGAGTTTTGAAAATTTTGGGAAGATTTAACGAAATTGTATTTAAGTCGGGTTGAACTGTTTTCTTTTCAGTTTTACTGTCGGGTTGAACTGTATTCATTTCAGTTTTACTCAGTAGTTCTTGAATATCTTTTAACACTTTAATATTATCCAAATCATACTTCAATTTCTTTGATGGAATAAAATTTCCAATTTGATTTGGCAATTCTAATGGTTTAATTTCTGTATAACTTTTCGAATAACAATACCAATAATCCTCTAATAACTTCTTTGCGTCTTCATCTTTTGAAAATCCAAATTGAATTTTATAATTTATAAATGTTCTGCAAGAATTGTGTTTTTCGATGCTTTGATTGGCAATACAATATTTCAAATCGTTCCAAAGAGTTGTATCTTTAACGTCAATTGAAATAATTTTGTTTTTATTTCCAAGATATCTAACACTAACATTATAATATCTCAATTGAACAGTTTTTATATCATCACGCACTGGAATAAGTGAAAATACATATATTACATTTTCCATATAATAATTTTGAAGTTCAAGAAATCCCTTAGTGAATTCTTTTGCTGCTTCATCAACATTCATTGAAGGCATTTCTAAATCAATTTCTTTATGTAGTAATATAGCTTTAAAATTGGTTCCAAGTTTGATAATATGTTCACATTTTAAACAATCAGGAACTCCTGCATCTTTTTTTAATTCATCAAATTTTTTGAACACACCATATTGATTTGGAATAACCGCGTATTGTTTTTTTACTTGTTCCAATACATTCTTAAAAATGTAATTAAGCATTTCATTGTACTCTTTTTTAGAAATTGGGATTTGATTGATGTTGTTGTAACTCTCCATTTGTCTTAACATTATTTCAAGTACTTCATAATCAATATTTTGCCAAGATGCTTCAATAAAACTGTTTTCAGCAATGGTTTTTTCTGGAATAATAGGGTCGAACAAATCTGACATATATTTATGAATTATTTTTCTTTTAGAAATGAACCTTTCTTCATAACAGTCATTATCATTAGGGACACATTGAAGTAGTAATGACACTTTTTTCAAAAACTCTTTATCATTCTCTCGTTTTTCTAAAGGTGTTGGTTCCCTTCGGGGTGTTCCCCATAAAATATTAGGGTTGATTCTGGATAACAATTCTTGGTCCATCTTTCTCTTTAAATTACCAACTTCATTATTGATAAATTCACATACCTTTGTTGTGTTGTAAATAATGGGAGCATTTATTTTTTTTATGTCTGTGTGTAAACAAAGTTTCTTCCAATTTCCAGTAATGTTATCCATTATATCATTTGCAATTGGACAAACTTTTTTCACAGTCGCAAATCCTTCAGTATTCATCCTAATAAAATGACCAATCATATTTGGAACAATGTTGTAAATATTCAATATTTGAATATCTAACTCCTGAATAAACCAAAGTAATTCATCAAAGAATTCACCAACTTTGATTTTAGAAAAATTGTTTGCAAAATTTTCCATGTTTTTAAGTTCTGAAATTGATTGCACAAAATTGGTAATAAACAAAATTCCACAGTCTTCCCATAAAGCACAATTCCAATCTTCAATATATTCCTTCAAACACATTTTATCAGGATACAACTTAGAAACTATATCATAAAATTCTCCTATCTTTTCTGTTTTATGTTCAAGTTTTGGGAAAACAAAAACGTTTGTACCATTAATTCTCAATTGTTTTAACCCAGAAGAAGTTTCAACAATTGGGTAATTAATTACAATGTTTCTTAGTGGAGTCATGAAATAGTTATAATAGAAATTGGCATCAAAATATCTGCTGAAATTTGGAACTTGTTTTAAACCTCTAACAACTAATACAAGTCCTGTATAATCATAACTTGTCAGATGATTCATAAATTCTCTGTAAATATTAACAACTTCTTTTAAAATCATTCTGTTAATACCAGTATCACTTACTTTACCTGTAGATTCATTGTTTTCATTTCCATTTAAATATAATGCTTCTCTTTCTGAGTCCGGTTGGAAATCTGGGGAATTCACAATAAAAGGTAATTTAATTGCTTCTGATCCAACTAATGGTAAAACACAATACAAAGAAGGTCCATGCGTTTCGATTAATTTCTTGTTTTGTCCAAATTCCACAGCATAGTTAATTCTAAGTTCTCTTGGAACTCCAAAACGTTCAGAAAGAGTGTTGTTGTGTTTTCTATATGCCCCAACTAGAAATTGTCTTTTAGTGATTTTATTATTTTTTTCAAATACCAATGTTTCAATTATCATATTTTCTTCAGTAATTGATGCCTCTCTCTTAATTAACGTTTCTTCTCCTTCATCATCAATAAATATTTCCTTTACTTCTTTACAGAATAAAAGGGTTTGAGCAATATTTTCCCAAATATTTTCAATTCCTTTTCTTAACGCAATTCTACTTGTTTCAGTTTTAATTTTGTAGTCGTAAGTTGTCCATCCAAATGGGGTTTCGTAATAAACCATTGAATCTCTCATTTTCTTCACACCTTCTAATAATTCACTGTCTTCATAACCATCTCTGTACATTGTGGCTTTGAATCCACATATTTTTTTATTATTTCCATCTTCGGGGTAAATATCTCCTGTCACAGAAACTTCTTTTGAAATTGTGTGAGTCGTTAAAAACCCAGTTCCAAATCTTCCAACTGATTCTGTATCATTTTGTTTTCCTTGTGAGTATTTGTAAAACAAAGCTAATTGAGAAGCACCAGTAAATGGTGACCCATTATGTGAAAATGTAAATGTTTTAGAATTAACCTTGACTTTGATTGATACTTCTTTCTTTTTTGGATCATGAGCAATGGAATCTTTTGCGTTTTGCATTAATTCCCAGAACCATCTTTTACAATCATTGTCTGTTGGTTGGTTTAATTGTCTTAATCTATTCTTAATGTTTCCAATATACATCTTATCAAGTAAATCATTAAATGCATATTGAACACTTTGGGGAGTTGGGATAATTTTGTTGGGTGTATTCTTTGACATTCTATTAAGTGAAGTAATGGAGTTTCAGCGCGATTAAATAACCAAAAAACCGACCAATAGAAAGAAAGAATCATTAAATTTTTCTTTAAAAGAGTTATAAATAGAA
>NWBR01000683.1:31613-44538 GCA_002914575.1 Entamoeba moshkovskii
ACAATATTATTACATTGTTATTTAAAACACAAAGGGAACTGGGATTGATTAGTTGGGTAATCTCCTTTAAAGGACAACATGGAAAATCTTCTTGAAAATGAAATTATGGAACAGTTTAAAAATGATTTGAAGATTATTAAAATAAAATTACAAAAAGAACAATCTCAAATTGATGAAGAAATTGAAAGAGTTGTGGATGATATTAAAGTTTTCCAAAATATTGAAGAGATTATTCAAAAGAAAAATAAATCAATTGAAAAAATGAAAGAGTTGGTCAAAGAAACAGAAGATTTTCTTATTGAAGCAAAAAATGCAATTCAAAAAGAAGAATTTAATTGTTTTGTGATGAAAAATAAATTTGAACAGACGAGGGTTATGAATGAAGATAAGGATGAAAAGAAGATTTATTTTCAATCCCGAAAAATAAATTGTATTGAAGAGGAATTTGAAGATGATATTATTTCAAAAGAAAAAGAAAACAAAGGTTTTGAAGAAGAAAAAATATCTCTTAATCAAAAACAAAATTCTGTTATTGAATTTTCGTTGGGGAAATTACAGGAATGGAGTGAAAAGAATGAAGTTCAAATTATTTATGATAGTGATTTAGATGGTATTAAAGAATTAAACAATTGCAAACAAAAAGAAGAATTATTTTTCTTTGTTTTTGATTCAAAGGAAAATGTTTTTGGATGGTATTTGCCAATGGGAATAAAAAGTAATGAAGAAAGTGAAATTTGTTTTTGTTCGTTACATCGAGATAAACAATTTGAATTTGAAAAAAATGAAAAAGAAAAGAAAGTAGTATTGTTTGGTGGGGAAGATTCAATATTTGAAATTAAAGAAGGAGATGCCACCGAAGTTCGTATTTGTTTTAGTACAGACAAAAGAGTTTTTTCTAAAGTGAATGAAAAAGCTTTTATTGTAAATAGAATTATAATTATCCAAATGATTTGTGATGATTGTTTGGATGTTATTAATGATAATATGTCACAATTAAAAGAATGGAGCGGATTAGAAGACTGTTGTAGATTATTTGATACAGCAGAAGACGATGAAAATGGAATGTTAATGAAAGAAAGATTATACGGAGAAAGTAATGTTTTTATTTTATGTGTTGACGAGTATGGTAATGTATTTGGGTGTTACATTCAACAAGAAATTGAAAGTGATATGTTGCTTAATTCAAAAAATCATTTTATTTTTGCATTTGATAACACCACCGATTTAACTGGAAGTCCACAACAATGGAGAATGAAAAAAGAACGACTTGGGAAATTATTTATTGGAGACGACGATATGTTATTTTCATGTGGTGATCCAAATTCACCATTTGGAATGATTGTAATATTTAAAAGTAATTTCAGTTCAAGTTTCTGTGCTTCATTATCAAATGTGTATGAAAACATTCAGGATTCTGATTTGAATGGGACATGTTTTAATGATAATTACCGAGAAACCTTTTCAATTCAACGATTAATAGTGTTAAAAATGAATTAAAAAGAAAAAAGGAACTTGAAAAAAAACTTTGAATTAAATCATTTGTAGTGGATGTTATTACAGTTTTTTGTAAATAAAAAACTTTTTGAGATAGAAGAAAGTGTTTTACTTTCAAGAAATTACGAATTAACTCCTTTGGGTGGTTTACGTTCAAAATATAGTGAAATGAAATCGGGTGGAATTGTTGTATTGAAGGGATGTACTGAAAGACAAATGGAAACATTACTGAGATTTATAAAAGAAAAAGATAATATTGTTGAAAGTACTATTGTCGATTTAGTATTATCAAAAATCAAATTAAATGAAATAATGAAATATGTGAAATGTAAAAATATTGTTGAATTATTTAATTGTATTTCATCAAATAAAGGATTTAATGAATTAATAAAACTTATTGACCCGTTGAAACTGTGTAAAGAAGAAATTAGTCAAGCATTATATTGTATTCCACCTTTAATTGATAATAAAATAATTGAAATAGTTGAGAATTATTATGAAATGAATGATGATATTGATAAATATATTGAAATAACACAACAACAAATTGAAGAAAGTTTAATTTCAAATTCATTATATCATTTAGATTTTATTAAATTCATTTCTGTTGATAAGAAAAAAGAATTAACCCAATCAATACAAAATATAACAAATTATTCTTCATTTTCTTATTGTCCTGAAGAAATACAACAATTAATTATTAAGAATTATTCTTTTAAATTAATTTCATTTAATCAAAAGTATTTCTCACATGACCATCCATTAATTCCATTTGAAACCAATTTCCAAATCATTTCTTGTTCATTGTGTAAGAAAAAACATCTTCCATTTACAAAAGAAATTTATTATAAATGTTGTATTGAGAAATGTTCTAATTCTCCTTATTATTGTGAAGAATGTTATTCCAGATTAACTCAATCAGTTCCAAAACAATCTAATTCCTTTCATTCACATCCATTAACTTTGGTTCAAATGAAAGATTATTCATCTCAAAATATTTATTGTTCTACTTGTCGTCAACAAGTCAATATTGATGATTTCGTATTGGCTTGTTTTCAGCCTTCATGTAAAAAAGAACGTTTTTTGTGTAGGCGTTGTTCTTTATCATCAACAATTATTTCGGCCAGTACTTTGTTTTCAAATAAATGTTGTGTTGCAAATGGTGTTGTTTGTTTGATAACATCAAATGAAATTCCATTAGTCCCAATTACATCAATTAAAACAATGCAATTTGTACCATTTTACCCATTAGAGAATGTTATTGCTTCTTCTGTTGTTCAATTAAACTATTTTCCATTTCAACAAAACAAAGAAACTTTGGTATTTAACGCAATAAACACATCAAATGATTTAAACTTTTTTCAAACCTTTTCGAGTGATTTGTATATACTTTCTGTTGGTAAACCCCAACATGTTGTTTTACCAAATTACTTTGATATTTCAAATGTTTCAATAACGACATTAATTCAGTCAATACCACCTCTTGAAAATATATTTATGATCATACTTACCGAACAGGAATTGTCTTATGTTCATGGTGTTTTAACCAAATTTTTAGATCCAAAAGGAAAAGCATTGCTTTATATTTCCAATCGCCTTTCATTCGACATTGCCATATTTTCAAAGTTCTCCATCCAATTTCGACATTCAATAATTTGGTATGAGGAAGGAATGATTTTTATTATAAGTCATTAACATTGTTTGTTTGATTAAATCATATTTTGGTTGAAAAAAAAAAAGAAAATCAATTAAATAACATCAATTAATCATAATATTGAACACCCTCCTTGTTTTTTAGGAGGTTTTCTTTCAAGTACCTTTCTTATAATTGTAGAAAAAGCCTCAGTAACATTTTCATTTGTTTTTGCAGAAGTTTGAATACAAGGAGCATTTATTGATTGTGCGTATTTTTGAGCATCTTCCATTTTTATTTTAATTTCTAAATCAATTTTATTCACAACAACAACACAAAGTCTATCTTTTTCATTTTTAAATTGCTTAATAGTTTCATAATATGATGGTAAATCAATAAGGGTTGTTGGGTTATTTGCATTACAAACTAATATCGCTCCTTCGCAATTTCTTACATACAATTCTCTGACCGTTTCAAATTGATCAGTACCACAAGTGTCTTGAATGTTAACAGTACAAATAACGTCATCAACTATTTTAGTTACTCGTTTCTCATCATCGAGTGTTGGATCATATCGGTCAATAAAAGCTCCATTTACATATCGATGAATTAAAGCAGTTTTACCAACAGCAGCGGAACCAAAAACTACAATACCCAAAGTTCTTGTTGTTTTCTTGCTCATTTGAAAAGTGTTTCAAGTTTTCTTTTTTTAATTTTTCAATTTTCATTTTTGTCAAAAAACAAATATTTTTAAAAATTGCTTTGTTGGTCATTTTTTCTTTTTTCTTTTTTTTATTTCTTTCATTTTTCGTTTCCACCCTTTTGTTGTTTTGATTCGAAATCTCTCTTTCACTTAACGGTCTTAACTATTTATTGTTTTGGTTTTCACTAATTCTTGATAGTGCTTTCTTATTGTTTGTTATAAAAAAGTTAGTTGGGACCTAACAAACTCAATAACTTTCCTCATTGGACAATACTATTTAATTATTTGATTGCTTATATTAACCCTCATTCGGATTGTTCTTGTTGTAACTTATTCTCGAACCCTGCATAACAATAATTTTGGAGCACAATTTGATTTGTGAAGTTGAAAAATGTTCGAGAAGGTTTTTTTAAACTATTTTAGTCATATTTTTGTTTGTGGGAAATTGCAGTTGTTTTACAAATTTATTATAAAATATTATAATTATTACTATGTCATGATAAGGTAAGTCGGAAATGTTAAGAAATGTTTCGTTCAAGAAATGGTTGTTCAATTTGGATTCCATTTAAAGTATCATGGAAACTGAAAAAGATTATTGGATTTGTTTTATTAGATGTCTACAGTTTATCATGATAAGTTTATGTCTATTGGAAATGGAAATGAACATATTCCTTTGGATGTTGTAATTAATCATTTTGTTATTTCAGGAATACCAGGAGCATTACCATTATTTGTTTATTTATGTGATGAAGATGGATCTGGGACAATGGAAGAAGATGAATTTGAACGATTGATGGGATTATTGGAAGAATTTGATATGGCGCTTCAAAACTCACACGATAAATCCGAGATCATAGAAGAGTGCATCAAAATATTCTTTTTATATATTGATTCCGATAATTCAGGGTATATTGATGAGCCAGAAATCATAAGATTATTTGGGGTATGTGAAAAAATAGGAGGACACGATTTAAGTGTATTTTTCGAAAAAGAGATGCTTGAAGGAAATCAGAAAATATCATATCAAGAATTTGCTAAATACATGAGACCTGTCATTATCTTTTCTTTAATGAAAGATGTCGGAAATGAATTTGTTTTAAGTGTTCAAGATCTATTCCATTCTGGACTAAACGATTCACAACAATCATTGAGTAAAAGTCAATGTAAAAAGCTTATTGAAACACTTGGATTTGGAGGAAACAATGATTTAACATCTTTCATAGATTTAAGTGATATTGACAATAGTAATACGATAGATGAAATGGAATTTGTAAGATTATGTGTGTTACTAAAAGAATATTGTTCATTAATGGCATATAAAAAAGGGAAAAAAGATATGTCAATGAAAAATCCCGAAGTATTTCTTATTACCATTCGGTTATTGTTTAGATTATTTGATAAAGATGATTCAGGATATGTTGATGAAACAGAAATATTAGAAGGAGTTAGCAAATTAAAAAAACAAGTCTCAAGAAAGACCATTTCGAATAAAAATAAGAAATCGATGGACTTCGAACAATTTAAAATTGTTATGTGCGATATTTATCAAATGAATGTTAGAGAACTCAATTTCATTCATTTACCACCACAAATCCCATTTAATCCACCACCTGCTTATGTGAAACTTCAACAAAAATTTACAGCGAAAAAAAAACAAAAAGAAAAAGAGAAAAAGAAGGAATGTGTTATTTGTTGATACAACGAAAAAAAATTAATTGAGTTTAATTAAAAGAATTAAAAGAAAATTTATTGTTCTTTTATTAATTCTTCATTTTTAAGAAATCATAATTTCTTTTAACCCTTTCTCTTTTTCTTTCTCTTCTTGTTGTTCTTCTTTTGTTTAAATAAATGATGACAAATGTTGAACAATCTCTGAGTCCTTGATGACAACTTACCTTGTCTGATATTTCTTTTATTCGAAACCAGCCTAAAAACCCTTTTTGTTTTTGTTTTTGAATTCAAACGAAGGTTTGAAGTATAAGTCAAAACTCATATTTTTGTAGTAAATTTACTAGACATTTTATTAAAAACTTCAAGAAGAACTATTTAAGGAGAATCTTTTTGAAAAGTTAAATCATCAAACCAAAAAGAAAAGATATGCAAGAGTGCGTTATTTGTACTGAACCAATTTATGTTTATTCAATTACTCATTGTAATCACAATGAAATATGTTTTGATTGTAGTCTAAGAAGCAGAGTCGTTTATGGAAAAAATGAATGCCCACTATGTAGAGAAGAAAATAATGATATAATATTCGATAAGAAAAGAAGTACTTTCGAAGAAATTAATGATTCTGAATTCAAATATGTTTTTCCACGATATGGTATTAAAACCAATGACAAATGTATTGCCGATTATATCTCTTTCAAAATTATTCCGCGATGTAAGTTTTGTAAAAAGGAATTCGAATCAATTGAAACCTTAAATGAGCATTATAAATTGCATCATTCATTGTCTTTATGTCCTATTTGTATGAAATCAGAAAAAGTCTTTGTTAATGAACATCATCTGTATACAAAACAACAATTGTTACAACACTGTAATGAAATTAATCCTCAAACAAAAGTTAAAACACATCCAGTTTGTCAATTTTGTAATGAAATGTTTATGGATTTAGAAGCTCTTAATGTTCATCTTAACAAAAACCATGAACAATGTTATATTTGTGCTAAACGTTCATCCAATAATGAGTATTTTAAGGATTATGAATCACTTTTTATTCATTTCCAAAAACATCACCATTGTTGTAATCATCCCGCATGTCATAATGATTATATGGCTTTTGAAACCGAAGAAGAATTAACGATACACACGGCATTTTGTCATTCACCAAAAGGAAAGAAGGTAGTTTTAGGAGTTGGAAGCAAAAAAGAGAATGCCAATGAAGCCCCACAACCAACCCCCCAGCACACCGAAGAAAAACGTAGCTTTAAGAAGGATGACTTTCCTCAGTTGGCGAAGAAAACAGAAGTAATGGTGAAAGCAAACCCAAAGAAAACAACAACAACAGCCGCCCAAAGACGAAAAGCCAAGATCATTTTATAGAATATGAAAAAGTTCTATTTGTTATTAATTAAATTGTTTGTGATAATTTTTAAATCAATCAATTTTTCTTTTAAAAATCAGAAGGTGGTATTATTGGGGCATTTACTGGTGGAATTGGTGTTGGTACAATTGGTTGTGGTATCACTCCAATTGGGGGATAAAGTGGAAGACCTCCAGGTATCGCCGATGGGATTACACCAGGAATAGGTGGTGGAATTACGCCCATTTGAGGATATATAGGTGGGATTGAAACGTTTGCCATAATTGGCTGAGAAACCCCAACTCCACGCGATGGAGCAGCAAGTGCTACAAATGTTAATTGGATTTAATATGAATAGAGCAATAACAAACATGGATTTGAATGGGGACCAGCAGTAATTACAGGGGCATTAACAATATTTGGAGTAAACGTTTGTTGTTTACTTTTCTATAACAATCAATATTTCGTCAAAACAAAAAAACAGAAAAAATAACAAACAGGAGGAGCAGACACAACACTATAACCTTGGATACAATCTCCTCGTAATAGCATTAAACCTAAAACTCTTTCGATTTCCCTTTCCTCTCGAGTTTTTTTATTAATAATAATTCTTTTTTCAATGGTATCAGATAATATCACATTCATGTATTTATCGAATGCAAGGAATTTTCCAACAAAGGTTCTTCCTTCAATTGTTGTAACTTTAATTGTATAATTTAAATATTTAGAAATTTTACTGCTTTTACACGCCATGTCTTTTTCCCTCGAATTGATTTAATAATTTTCATTTTATTTGGAGTTCTTTTCTTTAATTTTTTAAAGTATTTTTTTATAAAAAAAAATAAAAACGAAATCACAAAAAAGTAAAACCATTTGACAACAAATGAGTACAACAGGATTAATTGAAGTGAAAAGAAAACAGTTTATAGAAATGGTACAAAAAGGAGGAAAACAATTTGTTGAAAACTTAAGAAATCCTTTGTTACTTTTCTCAGACATTTTAACTCAAATTAAATTAGTTGATTTCGAATCACAAAAAAAATATTTTGATTTACATTTAAAATTGACTTTTATTCTTCCTTTCATTATTAATAAAGTTCCTTTCAATTATGATTTCATTTTTAATGACATTCAATTATTCAAAATTTCTTCGATCGCCAAAAGTTTTTTGGTGTTTATTGAAAAATATTTCAAAGTTATTGAATTAAATCATTCTTTAGATCCTACTTATTTAAGTGAATTTACTTTATTACTGCTGTCTTCAGTATTTGATTTTATTGACGAAATGAAAGATGTTAGTGCTTCGATGTTTTTTATTGAGGTGTTGGACGATGCTTTAAAGGGAGAGTCTCACACCTCGAATCAATTAACTACATTTACTAATACAAAAACTGAAGTGTTTAATAACAGTCAAAATCAATTACCTTCTAATAATGAATCAGTACAAAGCCAAGAGAAACAAATTGATTTATCTACAAAGACATTAGAACTTCCTTTAGAAGAAATTAAACAAGAAAATAGTCAAAATGTCAAGAAACCAATTATTAAAAAAGATGAAAAGGAAATAAAAGAAGTGAAAGAAGCAAAAGAAGTCAAAAAGAAAACAACAAAGAAAGCAGTAAAAAAAAAGACTTCTAAAAAAGCGAAGACGGCGGAAGATATTAATGAAGAACAATTAGGTTTAATGAAAGAAAGCAAAGAAACTTTAAAAGGTATTGACCAAAATAATAATCAACCAGTTGAAGTTCAAAATAATAATGAAAATAAAATGGTTGAAGTGCAATCAATTGATTTAGAACAACCCGAAACATTACAAGAAATCGAAAATCAAACAAATCAATTATTACAAGAAATTAATGAGTATTTAATAAGTCCAAGAAAAGAAAAAATGAAAGAAGTTACAAAAGAAGAAGTTCAAGAAAACCCAAAGGAAGACATAAAGAAACCGAAAGAAATAATTAAAGAAGAAAAGAAAGTTGAAAAGAAGAAGGCAGTAATTAATGAAGAAAAAAGAAATGAAATCCTCAAAGCGTCAAATTCATATAAATTTGTTAAAGAAAGTAATGGTTGTGTTTGTTTTGAATTGAAACAGAATTCAACCCAAAAATTAGAAATGGGAAGTGATAAAATATATTATTTAGTTAAAGATTTAAATAGTCCTAATAAATCAGTTGAAAGAACCTATGACAATTTAATTAAGTGCGTAGAAAGAAATAAAGAAACAAAGAAAATACGAATGAATGTATGGAGTTACAAAGAAATAATAACTGATGATTATATTTTTAATGTAGAAAAATCTCTGTTACAAAAAAGAGGAGTAAATATCACGACAAAATCTATTTCAATATCAAAATATTCAAAAATCAAATACTATCCATTTGTTCTTGGTTTGCGTTGTGAATATTTAAAAGATAAACTAATTGAATGCCCAAATGAACCAATACTATTTCCAATTAAAATCAAAACGAGTAAGACGAAATATTATTGTTTATTTTATAATATTTATTTCCAAGGAAATGTAGAAGATATTTTGATTGTTGAAGTAACAATAAATTAATAAATTAATAATTTAATTAACTATTTTATTTTAAGTAAAAATGAATAATAAAAAACTATAAATTCATTTCTAATAGTATTAGATTGGCATGAACTTCAAAGAAAAAAGTCTTGAAGAGTATATCGCCCAAAATTCTGTTTTAGATAAAGACGAATTAAAAAGGAGAGCACAAAGTGGATTACCAGAAAATCAAAGACCAGTCATTTGGAAAGTTTTAAGTGGTTATTTACCAGAAAATATTTCATTACATAATTCTAAACAAAAAATTAAACGTAGAGAATATTGTAAAATGGTTCAATACCATTTTAATATTACAAAAAAAAAATTTCCAAAAGCTTGGAAGAGTGTTAAAGAACAAATTAATAAAGATATTCCAAGAACCTTTTTAAAACCTTATAAAATATTTAAATCAGTTGAATTTAGAAGAATAATAGCAAGAATTAGTGTGGTTTGGTCATTTGAACATGCCGATATATTATTTTTTCAAGGATTATTAGATTGGGTATCATTATTTATATTACCATATTTATTTGAACATATCCCTTTTAATGACTCTATTCTTATTTCTGATTTATCTCCTTTTACTCCAAAATGGTTACTTCAAGTTGAAACCGATTGTTATTTCTCTTTATGTTCTACTTTAGATAAATACAATGATATTTTAATATCCGATTTTGGAAGAATATTTAATGCAGTTAAAGTTTTAGAAAATATTATTCAAAAACATCATCCCATCCTTAATAATTTCATTTTAAATTATCCAAGTTTATATCTAACTTCAACTCGTTCTTTTATATGTCCATTTACTCGTAATTTTAATTTCCCACAAATGTTTTATGTATTTGACGCAATGTTGTCCACCGAAATGTTACATTCCCATTTTTATTTCGTTTCTGGTTTATTTATTGAAAATGAAGAACTTATTATGAAAGACGATGATATTATTGAAGTAATGCAAGCCGTTCAATCTTTACCAACAAAATCTTGGGATCTTCAAAAAATTCGAATTTACATTTCTAATGCCTTAATGATGTATTATAATGATTCCCCTTCTCGTTCAAAATTATTTGCTCCAATGAATGACCCAATCGAAACTCCTCCTTATTTAAAACAAAAAATTTCCGAATTAACTTTAAAACAACTTCCTTATTTAGATGAAATAACTCAAACTTTATTTAGATATACAATCGCTTTATTCTTACTTCGTTTCTTTATAAGTTTAATTACTATTATCATTGTCATAATGGCTCTTATTTTGAAAAATAAATTGAAATAAATCTTTCATTACTAATATTTACTTAAGTTTCTTTTTTTAAACAATAAAACAACTTTCTTTTTTTAATTGATTGAAGACAGGAGCGTTTTTAAAACTATTTTTATATTTGATACAAACATCAACATTTCCAGTTATTGATTGTAATTCAGAACAATTTTCAAATGCTTCATATCCTATTTCAACAACACTCTTCGGTATATTGATTTCTTTCAATTTAATGCATTCATTAAAACTGTAATCACCAGTAGAAGTAAGAGAAGAAGGCAATTCAATTCTTGTTAAACTTTTACATTCTTCAAAACAACAATCAGGTAATTCTTTAATTAAACTTGGAATTACAATACATTCAAGTGACGAACATTTTGAAAATGAATAATCACCAATTTTTGTAATTGAATCAGGAAGTATTAATGTTCTTAAATTAATACATTCTGAAAATGTATAATCACCAAAACAAGTAATTGAATCAGGTATTTCAATATGTGTTAATTGTGAACATTGACTAAATAAAGAATTAAGATAATTTAATGAAGATGGAATTATCACTCTTTTAATTGGATTATTCGAAAATGCATTATTTCCAATATATGTTATTTCATTATTTAATGTGATTTCTTTTATTCCTCTATTATTAAAACAATTACTTCCAATATGATGAAGTTGTGATATAATTGTTGTTGGAATTGTAATTTTACAACAATTATAAAAACAACTATCACCAATTTTAGTTATCGATGAAGATATGTTGATTTTAGTTAAATTTGAACAATTGTAAAACATACCATCAGATAATTCCATCATATTATTTGGTAATGCTACTTCTTTTAAGAAATTATTATTGCCAAATGTATTATTTCCAAATTGAATAAGATTACTTGGAATTGTTATTGAAGTTAATTTACAATATTTAAAACAACAATTACCAATCTTAGTTAATCTTGATGATATTGTAATTGATGTTAAATAATAGCAATTATCAAAACAATTATCACCAATTTCAACAATTGAATCCGGTATTCTGATTTCTCCAATATTTGAATAATGAGAAAATAAAGAATCATCCAATTTCTTAACAACAAATGGTATTTCAATTCCATATTTCAACCTATCATTTTTTGTGTAAACAATTCTTCTAAATTTGATATTTTGATAATCTTCTTTCATTGTTAAATAATTGTGATAAGATATTTGATAATACACATAATAACCACTAATATCACCATCCGAATATATTTCATCATTTGGGTAATATAACCATTGAGTTTGTAAATTAATAAAATACTTTCTTGATTTCTGATTAATTTTGAAAGGATTAAAATGGAATTTATCAATATTATCTTTGAATTTCGAATTAACTAATGTGATATTAATCAAATCAGAAATACTTCTAACATATTTTGAACATATTAACATCGAATATGAGTCTACTTGACTTTTCATGAAATGGATTTATTAGTTCTTGGTTTTTAAATTTAAAATTTTTTAAAAAAGGAATTTAAAAAAAAAAATTCAAAATTAATTCTTAGAGATTTTTTCTAACAAAGCAACAACATCATCTATCTTTAATCTTTCTTTTGGTTCTTGTTTCCAAGATGATTCAATTATTTTTTTCAATGATTCTTCAACTTCATTTATTAATTGTGGTCTTTTTCCATTTGAAATGGAATCGGCAACATCCCATGGAAATTTGAATTCTGATTTTGGAAATGAATCTTTCCAAGTGAATGCTTCTAACATTGTAATTGCAAATGAATAAACATCACTTGGCATTTTATAATGTTTTCTATCTAGAATTTCAGGTGCCATATAAGCAGGTGTACCAATACCTTTAGTGAATGTCAAATTCGTCATCATTTGATTGATGTTTCTTGATGTTCCAAAATCAGTTAATTTAGCATTCACATTTTCATTATCATCAAGCGATACAACTAAAATATTATCAGGTTTAATATCACGATGTAAAATACCATTTGAATGAAGATATGAAATTCCTTTTGCTGAATCTATCATCATTTTAATTCGTAATTTCATTGTTACATTTGTTTCATTTTCTTTTTTCATCAAATCTTGTAATGATCCAAATTGAGCAAATTCAGTTACCATACATATCTTATTTGGAATAAATACAGCTCCATAGAAATGAATGATATATTCACTTCTAAACTTATCTAACATTGCTACTTCTTCTGAAAATTCTTTCATTTTATCATCACTCATTTGTTTCATTTTCTTAATAG
>NWBR01000691.1:0-24024 GCA_002914575.1 Entamoeba moshkovskii
TCTCGTTTTGAAAGAACTTCAACAAAAAGGTCAATGTCAGTTCCAATTGATATAACACCTCAAATCATTTCTATAACGAATGAAGAAAACACCTTTCAAGACAACCAACAGAACGAAAAGGAAATTGAACAAAATAGACTTAGCGTTCCAGAAATAATAAATAATCCTACAGAAGAAAAATTGGGGGAGGTCAAAAAAATAAAACAACCAAACGAATTAATTGAACCAAAACAAAAAAAAAACAAGTTTCTCGTGTGGGTGCTGTTAAACAAAAAGTACAAACCCCCAATATTCCATTGGTCAACGATTGGAAACTAATCAAGAAACAAACGGTTTGTGGTTATTTCCCACAAGAAACGTGGGTTGATTCAAATGGAAAAATAGTGGAGTATTAAGTGAGGAAATGGCGAGATAAAAAGAGAAAAGAATTAATGGTACGATTTTTAATTAAAAGTGAAATTATACATTAAAATAAAATACATTGGCTTTTGTTCTTCTTGTTAGTTTTCTTTTTATTCGAAATAATTTTAACTCTCTCAACATGTTGAGGTCGAATAAATGATAAGTCTAATAAATCATTAAACACGTTGTTTACTGATTCGACATTTAAGGATGAACAAATCAAACTAATAAGACCATTATCATTGACTTTTTGTTTAAAGTTATTTAATTCATCAGCACTGACTAAGTCAGATTTTGTTCCGATAATCACCATTGGAAACCCAAATTTAAATTCACTTTCCGAAGAAGAAGAAAGAGTAAGTCCCGAGGAAGAACAAGAGCTTTGTATTTTTTGAATTGAACATAGGATATCATCCAATTGCTTCTCATACTTTTTTTCCGACAAATCAACCACAACCAAAATACAAGAAGTTGTCGAAAAAAATATGTGTGATAATGCTTCGTTCATTTTCATGCCTGGAGTGTCCAATAATTCCAATTTAATTATTTCCTCTTCATTTTCAAACCGAACAACTTCGAATCTGCTTGCAACAGAAGAAGAACATCGCTTACATATTTTTTGTTCGATAAGACAATTGAGAATTGAGCTTTTCCCACACGAAATCGGTCCGACAAACACAAAAGAGTAGCTTTGAAGGGTTTTCATCAACATAAAGTAAATTTCAAGTTTTTGATTCTTTTGCGAACTTTTCAAGAGTTCTTGACTGAATCTCGTTTGTTTTTTCCCATGTTTTCCCGTTTTTTCATATCTTCGGTCCCCTCTTCATTTTTGTTACACTAAAATCATTGCTTTGTCGAAATGAAGAAAATGATTTGATTTTTATTTTTGGTTTTTTCCGAACAACAACCATTTTTACTGTTTCTTAATTAGTAACACAAAAATTACAACAACCCTCACATCCTCCAAAGTGTCAAGATTTCATTCTTTAGTAATATTACTGGTTTATTTGCTAATAATTTTATGCGCGACGAGATAAAGGACAAGAAAGAGAAAATAAAACTTGAAAAAATATAAAAATAGATTATCGTGGCCAAGAAGAAGATTTTAGAGGTTTGCTACAACTTTGAGGATATCGTGAACTGGATAATATTTTGGTACGAGTTTGTTGTCCAATAGTCATAATATAATATGGAATAGAACTTTAAATCGCGGTTAACTGGAATTGGTATTATTACGGGAATGTCCATAGAAACTGATTCTTCAGATTCGTTTGATAGCTGGCCAGTAAAAGTTGATTCAACCAATTCCTGAGGAGAACTTGCGGAATCCTCCCCGTTTTCGCTGTTCTGTGGAGGGGAATATGACCTGTGTTCGAAAATGTAAGGATAAATGTTATAATTCCACCAGGTCGGAATTGAAACATCGATTTTTAAAATATTGGTATTTGGTGGTTGCCAAACAATTAATTGCTCAGCTTTTTCAAGTGAAACCACAGAAGAGTATGAATACACAAATGTTGTGTAATAGGTTTTTCCGTTTAAATGAAAGACTTGAATTGTGTTTGGATTTACGTCTGGACATGAATATTTATTGAGATCAATAACAACAATATAATTCTCCTTGTATCTCAGCCAACACCTAGCATCATCACTTTGATTTTCAAAGTCAATAGTTGGGCCACCATATTTTTCGTTTCGATAAAGTTTTGAAGTTTCCAAGATTTGTTCTTTGTGTTTCAATTCCTTTATTTTCTTTTTAATGTTTTCCTTCATACGTTTTAATTCCTCGACCGATCCTTCTTCGCCCACCTCCTCAATTATTTTTTCCATCTCTTCAAATCTCACTCTCTTACTACTTTCTTTCTGTTCGTCTAAATCTGTCATTGTGTTTCTTTTCAGATTGAGTTCCCTTTAAATTGGACTTATTTTGTTGTCACACTAAAGTCATATTTTCAAAAAAATTAAAAAAAAATAACGAGAACTTTATTACTATTTTTTTTATGTTGGCGTTGTTTGCGTTTCTATTACTATTGGCCCACGTCAGTGCAACTCCGAAAGCCGATGCCGTTTCGATGGATTTATTCATGGAACCTGGTTTGTGTTTAAAACCCAAAGGATATCTCTTTATGATCGAAGGACTTGCAATTATGGCAAAGAAAAAAATAAAGAACTTAGGATTGAAACAAGCAAAAGCGGCGGCTGGGCCATAACTATTAAATCATTGTTTTTTTCTATCTCGAGGTTGCGTCCCTTCGATACTTTTTATTTTGAAAGAAACAAAAAAATTATCTAAAAAATCCCAAAAACAAAAAGGAATAACAATGGAAGAGGCAGGAATTGAAATAATCCAATCCCATTGCAGAGGATATCTTCTAAGGAAGTCATATAACAAAACAAGTGTTTTAAGAAGATTTAAAATCATCTCAGAGTTTAGTGAAACAGAAGTATCATTTGTAGACTCAATGAGAAAATTGGATGTCTTTTTTAATGAACCCTTGATTGAAAGAGCCCAAAAACCAGAAAGTACAATTTTACCACTGATGATGATAAAGAGCATTTTCCCGAGAATAGAAAACGTTTTGTTAAATGGTTGCATTATCGCCAACACTTTCGAAGATGTTAGAATTCGATGGAAATTTGATTGTTGTTTTGGGAGTGCTCTTATGAAATGTGTTGAATTGATGATGCCTTTGGCAGAGTACACACTCTTTTTTGAAACACAAAAAAGAAGTTTAAAAAGTGCATATCAAATAAAAGGTTTCAAGGAGTTTTTAAGGAGACAGAGCATAATAAAAGAGTTAAATGGCCTATCTTTTAATGACTTAACAATAATGTTTGTTTTGTTCTTTATTTCTGTAATAAAAAATGTTGTTTACTGTAAAGGCCTGTTCAAAGACTCATGAGATATCCAATTCTATTGAAGGAATTAATTAAAAACACTCCTCAATGCCACCCAGAACATCAACACTTGGAAGAAATACAAACAAAATTTGAAAGACTTGTTGCCAACGTAAATATTCAATCAAAAATGCATGACTATTTATTGGATGTTTCCTCATGTATTTGTTGTTCAGAAAATTTGGTTCAGTCTTGGAGATATTGTTTGTATTATGGATTTGTATTTATCAACTCACCAACAACAATGTCATTTGCCTTCTTATTTAATGATCGAATTTGTTATGTCCAAAATGTTTGTGAATTAACCCTGGCCCAAGAAAAGACACGCTATCTTCAATACGAGCAATACCAACAAATACGCTTTATGGATGTGAAAAAATTCGGCCCTTCAGGAGAAGAACCAAGAACATTTGAGATACATTGTGGAAGTGTTGTCGATTATCTGTGTTTTCCTGAGGATGAAGAGTTTGAAGAATGGGTTAATGTACTAAATGCCACTTTGAGCCAATTTGTTAAATTCAATAAAAGATACTAATTAATAGTTCATTTCAAATTAAAGTTTTTTAATACATCAAAATTAAAAGTACAAATAAAACAAAAGGGTTTCAAAAATAATTATATAAATAGTAAAAAAAGTTAATAAAAAACTTAAAAAAAAAAGGATTTTAAAAAGTAAATTGGAATGGACAAAAAGAAGGACAGTCGAGTTAAAGAACAAGTTAAAAAACCAAGAAGATTAGATTCTTTATCGAAAAGAAAAAAACAAATGGCTACCATCAGAAGAAAAAGAAGAGAATTAATTAAAGAAGGCAAAGTTAAACCACAAACCCCTCAGACTTTAGAAACAAAAAGAGTCAAAAATGAGTCGTTTGTTGACTTCCAAAACGATCAGGAAGCAGTGGAGGAAATTAAAAATGATGAATATTCCTCTTATTACAGCGGAAGAGAACCAAAAATAATTGTTACATCCACCATTGCAGCACATTCCAACACGAGAAGATTTGCCCATATGCTAAGTAAAGTATTTTACAATGGGGAATATTTTGAAAGAAAGCAAAGTACTATGCACAAAATTATTAATTACGCCAAAAGAAATGATTATAGTGATATCGTTGTTTGTAATGATAATCATAAACAGTGCAGTTTGTTATGCTTTTTTCTAAAAAAACTAAATGAAAGAAGAAACATCTAACACAGAATAGCTGACCTTTATGTTATCCATATGCCATGTGGCCCTTCTTTCCATTTTAAATTGTTTAATCTTGTAAACCCAAAAGACCTTTTGGGTCATTCAACTGTCTCAACTTGGCACGTCCCCTGTGAGTGTTTGACAACTGGATTCCAAACAAGACTTGGAGTTATGGTTGCAAGACAACTTAATGCTTTGTTTTGTCAAAAACCTAATTTCAAAGGGAGAAGGGTTGTGACATTCCATTCCCAAAGAGATTATATTTTCTTTAGGCATCACATTTATCAATTTGAAGAAGCCGAAGACAACTTCGATCTTCAAAAAGGACCAGTGAAATGTCTTATTGATGAATTAGGACCAAGATTTGTAATCCGATTGAGATCAATTCAAAGAGGAACAATGAATACTGTGAATCCTGAATATATTTTCTTTAGAAACATCGACAAAGACAACACTGAAGACTCAAGTAAATTTAAATTTATGCTTTAATTTGATTGGAATTGAATATTTTTTCGAAAAGAATTCGTGGCGATTAATTTTCAATTAAAATGGTAAATGGTTGGATGAGCGCAAGTTTTTCGGCTTGGATGTACATTTTATTTGGCGATTCAACAAAACTTAATTCCTTTTTCTTTTTTTCAGCAATCAAATAAATGTGTTTTGCTTTGGCGGTTTGCAACCCATAAATAATAATATCGACACATCTCATATAATTTTTATATATGCCACCAATTTCAATTTTTGTTCTCATGTAATCAAATGCCTCCACTCCAAATGTTAATTCATTATTCCTAAATTGTATATCCATTTCAAGAAAATCTTCATTTTGTTCTTTTCCAATTGCCCAATACCATTTCATTGTTGCAGTTTCGTTTTGGTCCAAGTAAATATGAATTGTGTAGGATTGCCTTAACTGAGACGTTGTTGTGTTTGTTTGGGATTTTTTTAATAAAATAACTGTGCCTCCCCTTACAAACAAAGGAATGAATTCGTAGTCAAGATCCATTTCAATCCAACTGCCATTTGACACTATTCTTTCGTCAACTAAATAATTGTACCAAACGTCTTGTGGGAGATAGACTTTTATTTGGTTAGTTTCATTAAACACGCCACAAAGTAACAAATCATTGTTGATCATCCATTCAGTATCAATTGAGTATGTTGTTTTATCATTGGGATAATTAAGGAATAATGGCCTAATAACTGGGACGTCATCAAAATGGGAATGGTAAAATGAAGAGTGCCAATAGTCAATGAATTGATATCTTAGGGAAAAACTGAATTTAATAAATCCTTGATTGTTTATAAACATGAAAGGTTCTCTTCGGTATTCATGAAGACCACTATTCCCTCTAAATACTGGTAAAAATGATTGCATTTGAAGCCATCTTAAATAAAGTTGTGGGGAGGCGTTTTCATAATAGCCCCCTATTTCACTACCAACACAAGAAACACCAGAAATACTCATCGACAAAACTTCTCGTAAAACTGAATATAAATTTTCCCAATTGGCTGTTGTTTGAGTTAAAATTACTCCTCCAAATCGTTGAATTCCACTGTAAAATCCCGTTGATAAAACAAATGGATATTCTGATGTTTGTTTCACTCCCTCAAATAAACTTTGAACATGCAAATTACTGTAACAGTTATGTAATTCCCTGTGCTCATGTTTTTGATGTTGTGCGTCTCTGAAAAGTGTCATTTCGTTTGAAAAGTATGCTGATGGCTCATTATAATCGGCCCATAGCGTTAGAATCGGGGATATTTTGGCCATTTTAACATTCCAATCAAACCCCCTTTTGTCAGTAAAATCGATCCATTTCACATTATAACAAATGCAATGATCCAATGTCCCATTCACCAAAAAAACTCCTTTTAACAATGATGTTGTTTCATTTAAAAGAGATGTTCGAATGAAAGGGACCGAAGTATAAACCAATTTGATGTTTTTTTTCGACACCTTTTGTATGTACTGGTATGTCGTAGCAGTATTAATGGAGTAGCTTTGAAAATCAAAGTTCGCTGTGGGACTTAGCCAAATAGAATCAAATGGTATTTTTAAAGAATAAAAGGAGTTGATTGCTTCTTCAATTGTAGAGTTGGATTTATACCATTCTGCCGCTTGCTGATATCCAAATATCCATCTTGGGGGTATTTGTTGTCTTCCCGTCAGTTTCATATTGTTTGAAACGATCTCCAAAGGCGATGAATTAATGAATAAAGAGATATCGATAACACCAGATTCCGTAATACTTTTCAAAGAGTTTTCAGTAACAGTAAGAAATTGTTCGGTTGGATTATTAATGTGAATACCATTCCATTCACCCTCGGAATTCATCAAAACGAACGGAATGGAACCAGTTAAAGAATTTGGAGATGTTAGATTATAACCAAATGGATCAACATTAAATAGTCTGTAGGGTGTTTTTGAGGGAAACAATTCAAACTGGGTGTGTCTTGGAAACCCATACATTTTTGTTGTTCTATTTAAATGCAAAACAAAACCAGTTGAAGTAAATCCATTCCTTAATTGATCCACATGACCGTTGAATACGTTTGTTTGGTTTTTTTGTTTCACTGACTTAAAAAACAAATTGTCAATCCTAAGCGAACCAATTGAGATATGAGCATTCGTAACTTCGAGTTTACTAACACCACAATACGCAATACAACCATCATTTAGTTCAACAATTTGAAAGGGGATCATGTTTAATTCCGATTTGAAATGATATTCATATCTTTCAAAATAATTTGGACCATCGACTTGTTTTAAGTGGATGTTCAACACATTTCCTTCAAAACACTTTAAGTTCATCTCAAATTTATTGTTCAATTCATCATTAAAATGCGCTTGAATGATTCCACTTTTAATTAATTTGAATTGCTGGAAGTCAAAAGAAGATTTGCTTTGGTTTGCCTCAAAAAAGTACCAACTGTCTTCCGTTTCCTGATAGACGCGAAAGGCGCCCAACCCCCAAAAAAACAGCAATAATAACATTATTCTAAAAAGTGTTATTGAATTTCCAAGATTACTTTTTGCAACTGGAAATAATCGATTTTCAATTTTTTTTGAGCCTTTAAAATAAGTAAAAAAACTCTAAAATACTAAAACAATAAGTTTCGACCTAATTTTTTCATTTGATATCGCGTCAAAAATAAATTCAACTTTCAAACCACTGGCCATTTTTTTGAATCTTTAATTTTTTGGGAAAAAGATTCTAAGAAAACCAATAAAAAGATACTAAACAGAAATTATTAGAAGCTACAATTTGTATTTCCCCAAAATTGTGTCATTATTTTTAGAGGCTGATAGGCATAAACAGTTCGCATGCACACTACTAAATCTTGAAAATTACTATTTATTCATTCAGCTTTACTCTACATGAGCAAACAATTGAGACAAACTTTCGATGAAATGGATGTGGATAGAGATGGATTATTGTCTTTAGTCGAATTTCTTCAATCAGCCGAAAAATATGGTATTTCCCCTGAGAAATTGGAGCCAATTTTCGACGCCATGGATATAGAACGTTCAGGACATGTTTCTTTTGAACGTTACGCCGCATTTTGTTCTAATTGATATGTTTTTATTGGCAAGCGGTTTCATAAAGCCCTTTTTTCAAAAAAAATGAGTCAGCGGAGAAGAACTCTGAGATTTTCAGCAACGAATTATTTTTAAATTTATCGGAATGAACTGAAACTGAAAAATTCTGGGATATTTCAGTTTGTAATTTATTGTTTTTGTGAATGGCGTTGTTCGAAAATTCTGATGGCGATGAACAATTACTATTCATAAGAGATAACGTCCATATTATTAACAATTGGACAGAGTTACGCTGCAAAGAACTATTAGTTGACAGTAAATGTGATTTATGGGTGGACAATAAGGCATGTGTATTGGCGAGTTATATATTTAACAAACGAAATATCGCTTTTTTATTACTGTGTGACGATTATTGCTTCGGATTTTTCAGTTCAAGAGCATTGAAAACTTATGACTCCGAGAAAATTCAATTTATACCAAAGGGAAGTGAATTCTTTTCATTTTTAATTTCGAAAAATGAGCATATCACACCCAAAATTTCAGAGGTCCAGCATGGAAGAACCGAAATGATTGGAATCCCACCAAAAGAAGACGTTAATAAGATTTTTGAAATTAAAGACGGCATGACTTTAGATAAAAATATGATTGCCACATTTACTTCCGAATTTCATTCGATCTATGGACTACATAGTCTTGACACATTAAGACCGTTGCCAATACAACGTTTCGTTGTACTAAGATTTGGATAGCCAAGGGTGTTAAAGAGAAAAGAAAATAAGAAAGGAATTTGAAGGGGAGAACATTTCCACTAAATTCTTTTTGTTGTGTTAAATTTTTTTTCTCATAATTTTATTTGCGTTCGTCATTGTTTTTTGCACAGAATTGAAATTCGATTCAAATTCTAAATTTTATAGTTTTTCGGAACTAAAAAATATTATTAAAAAGAAACAACATGAATTGTTCTCAAAAGTTTGTTCTTTTTGTTTCTAATATTTCTTTAACCATGGTAGTGTTATTTCTTTATTTCATAATGCTATAGATGAAAGAGATACTACAATGTTACAACAATTGTGCTTACATTTCGGAATGATTACCACCCTAAGGGCTGATATCTGGAAAGTATTGTTGAATGCCAAACCAATCAAACTTCCCAAGCCATTGAATTTGACAGTTGTAGAAGCTGATGTTCCCCCCTTGGTAAATAAACTAATTTCCGTTATCAACCAAGCCAAAAGAACGGAATTAATTAAAGATTCATACACCATCGCAACCAGTTTAATTCAACCAAAAACATCACCAAATTTTGTTCCAACAGTGATCATTGCATTAATGTTTAATTACTTATATCCAGAAGAAACAGTTGAATTTAGACTGGGTGCCGTGTTTTCTTTTTTAAATATGCTTCAACCATTTTTCAGTCATCTATATCCATCAATTCAAAAAGGATTATTCTGTTTGATGCATATCCTTCTTCAATACCACGACCCGCAATTATGCCATTGTTTGGATTCATTTAGAGTTGAACCAGTTCTTTACACCAACAGGTTTTTATATGATGTGTTATTTCCAACTGGTGAGAATTTAAGTGACATTCTGCTTCTTTGGGACGAATTCATCTTAAATCCCAACAAATACATATTCTATTATGCCGTAGTTTCATATCTAATTGAAATAAGAGATGATATAATGAAAGAAACTAAAAAGAACGAATTAATTACTTTAATTAAAGCAAAACGCATTTCCACCGAACAAATCCGAGTAATGATTTGTAGGGCAAGCAGCTTGGAACAAAGAACCTTAACTTCATTTAAGCTACTGTTAACTTCCTGTTTTAGAAATGAAACCATGTTCCAAAGATGGTACGCCCAATCTCTTGGATCAACATTGGCACTTCCAGTAGAACCTTCTTCACTTGTAAAAGATATTAAAGAAGGGATGGAAGTGTTGTTTGTTGATTGTAGATCACAAGAAATGTATAGGGGAGGTAATATTGGAAATGCGGTCAATTTTGATTTTACAAAGAGGGAAGACGAGAAATATGTTAATAAATTTTTCCAATCAAAGCCATTACAGAATTTAAGAGATCCAAAGAAGTATGTCCATGTTGTTATTTACGGCTCGGGTGAAGTTGGTAAAAATAGCCAACAAACACCATCTTTAAGTGAATTAACTATGATAATGCTCGATTTTATTAAAAGAGGCGTGAAAAGACTTGGAGTTTTACTGAGTGGGTACTATTTATATCATAAATTAGCAATGAATAAAACTGAAGGATTTGAAATAATGAATCATGTGACGGCCCATTGCCCAATTTGTACCCCTCCAGAATTGGCCAAAATCACAATGAAAATCAGCGAAAGTACAAAGAAATTAACGGAAAAAGCTTCAACTTGGTTAGCTACTTTCTCCCATCAAAACCAACCAAATCCATCTCACCAAGCCCAAAGCTCTTCTCCCCAATTAACTTCTCCACCTGTTAAATCGAAAACACCAACAATGCCAATTAGAAACGAACCAGTTTCTAAAGAACGACAACAAATGAGAGTTTCAACAACTCAAACAACAACTCAAAACTCTGGATTAGCCGAACCAATGAAAGCTTCAGTTGGGAAGAACGCACAAATTCCAAATTTATTGGATTTAGGATTGGAACAAGTCTCTGAATCTTCTTCTAACACAAATTCTAACACAAGTTCGCTAAACAACTCGCAAAATAATACCCAAAGCTCTTCTGTTTTAGGATCAATCCCAATTCAGCCACTTCAAAATATATTGGATATGCCAATTAAACCATTAAACATGGAGAGTACTCAACAAACTGTTATGGTAGAGGGCGGTCTCAAATTAACATTTGAAGAAGAGTATAACGAAGAGGACGAAGGGCAAGAATCTAATTATTTCGATGAATTAATGAAGGAAAGCCCAACATTTGAAGCAGACTATAATGTTGCAAGTGGAGACGCTGTTGATTGCTGGAAGAAATGTTTGGTTATATTGAGTTCTGTTGATATGCTCGTCGCAGAGAAGCCATCAGGGGATGGCGAAATGTTTTTATTGGAAGAAATAACATATTCAGATATTGAAAAAGTATCAAAAAGAGCCCAAAACCCAGACATCTGTATTATTGAAGCCAAAGGAGACAGAATTGTTTTAAAAGTTCAAAACAACAATGATTTCTTAAAACAATTAAACGATAAAATGAGTGACTAATTTAGTTTAATTATTAAATAATTTGATTTACTCATAAATATGTCTTACCAATTCTTCTTTTGAATGGTAAATGTAGTAAAGATCTTCTTTTTCAATTTTGGCAACTGGATAAATATCTTCTTTTTCAAATCTATTCCAATATTTCATAATGCTGTGTCTGGTTGTTGCAAATGACAACCCCAAAAGTCTGCTGAATGTTTCCATTACTACCATTTCAACAGATGTTAAATTGAAAGGATGATCCTCAGTTTGTTCTCCAATTTGGAATATCTCTTTTCCAAGAAGGGATTTAACACTTATCATTGCTTTTTGTTGTTCCTCAACAGTCAAAACCCCAAACTCTGTTTGGATTGGAACGAAGGTAATGTCAAATTTTTTAGGAAATGATTCATTCGCTGTTTTAATTTCTTCGAAATCCGTATTAAATCTTTCAATTTCCTTGTCTCTCTTAATAATATCAATATAACTCCTTTTTCGACTTCTTTCAAATCCAATAGTTTTAATTACGGATCGATAGTGAACAGTTAATAATTTGGTAACTTGAATAGTTAATCTCTTCTTTTCTTCCACCTCTTCTTTTATAAGAGGGCCCAATGGCCTAAACATTTTTTCTTTTGTTTCTTCTGCAACAACACAACCAAACCATTCCCTCATTTTACCAACAAGCCTTCCTTTTTCTTGTTTCTCCTTCTTTATTTTAACTGGTCGAAGTCTTTTTTCTTCGAGAGTTACTTCAATGTCTTGAATAAAATGGCCAATTTCCAAGGGTGGTTTCTCTTCATCCCCCTTCTTTTTCTTTTTTCTTGGGCCATCCCCACTCCCTTCACTGTTATCACTCTCTTCTTCAGAACTCTCATTAAACGAATTCACGTCATTCATAAATTCATCACTCTCTTCTTCATTATCCCCATAATCAATTTCTTTTAACCCATAAATACTTCTTTTCCAATTATCCAAGGCATGGACTATTAAGTTACTTTTATAATTTTTTTGTTGCGGAGGAGGAACGTACTTTTGGGCCATATTCCCACAAATATCAATCAATTGTTCTATTTTACCTCGTTCTCTTAACAATTCAATATCGCAGGTAGAAGAAGATGGTATTATTGGCGGTAAATATGAATATTTCTTGATATATTTATTAATAAAGTTGTCACCTTTTGTAGTATCCCACCCAAGAGAAGAGAATCGTAAAGCCAAAAAGATTGTTGCTATAAAATTTCTAACGGAATCCTTACATTCAAAGTATTTATAAAACATTAATGAAAGAGTTATTAAACCACTTGGAAGATGTAATTCTTCGATATACTGCTTCATAGTTTCTTCAGTATTTAATAATGGGACAGGTACTTCAAATAAACCATTAACAGACTTGAACTGAACATAAAGAAAATCAGAAAAGTAACTATTTCTGCCAAATGAAGGTAATTCATGATTTCCCAAAGAATGGTTGCTTCTAAAAGATTGCGCGATAACTGCATTTGAAAAAAAGGGAAGTCTTTGATTAACTGCATCCCTATAAAAGATTTGAGGAGCAACGAATTTACCCGCTTTATTTAATGCGAAAAAAGATATAATAAGAGGCAATGTATATCTAATTTGTGATTTCCTTACCATTTCACTTCGTTGATACTTTTCAATTTCATCTTGAATTATATCCCCTTTTTCTTGAACTGTTCCATATGTCATTTTTGAAGCTGAAAATGAGCAACGAAAATTATTCTTTTTGATTCCATGTCTTACTTTATCAATTACTTCATCATAACTCATTCCTTGCTCAACTAATTTTTTAATAAAAGGATCATCGACTCCATCAATTAATGTTTGTCGTAAAATTTCATAATCCTCCTCACTATATTTTCTTCCCTTCTCCTTAATTCTTTTTTGTTGAGTAAAAGTAACAAGTTCATCATGGAACCAATCATCTTTATCACTACTTTCTCCCTCCCTATTATCTGGTTTTTCAGACATAGAAAACTCAACCTCAGAATTGGCTTCATCTTTTAATTTCTTTCTTTCATTTTCCATTGCCTCCCGATATTTTTTTAAGTGCCTCGAAATCTTTTTAAGTGGCCTGAGTCGTTCGATTATCGTCATTTTTTGATCTTCATTTTGATTTTTGATCATTCCATATAATTCTTTCGCATTTCCCATTACTTGATCAACATCCACCCCATAATATTTGGCCATTACCTCAGAATACGTCAGTGTTACTCTTCCAAGCGTAGTTAAAAATGTTTCTTCTTCTTGGTTTGGATCAACACCTTCTTCTTCCATAAAATTATGTTTGAGTTGGATTCGTGTGTTAATTGCAGACAACCGGTTAGTAAGAACGACTGACATTTTTTGAGTTTTTCTTTTATTGGTTCCAACGTATCCCTTGTTAAATTCATCAAATTCGGCTTTCTGAGAAACTCCGGTGAGAATGGTATTACAAATGCTACAAACCAATTGGGAGGTCGCGTCTTTATAGAAATCAGTTCCGTCACAAACCGGACAACGAAACTTATCGGCCATAACTAAAGAGAATGAAATTATTTAGGTTTTCTTTTTTAAAGGATGTTAAATCATTTCTTTATTTCTTTAATTTTCTTTTTTTATAAAACTTTACTTCGTTCCGTTTAAAGTCAAACAATTTCTTTCTTAAAAATAAATAAATAATTCTTTGATGACTATTTGTCACAACTATGATACAGCACCGCTTCAGAGCTGTTATGTTAAAATGGATAATCAAAACATCCATCGTTGATATCCATTGATGTGGGGCTTTGGTGAATTATAATATTCACTCCACCCATTTCTTCACCTTCATCTTCATTACATAATTCACTTGCAACAGGGTCTTGTGGTCTTTCGACGTTAAAATCTCTCCTTTGGGTGTAGTCTTCAATAAAAGAGTAACTTGCCATACTTGCCGAAGTGCAACTGTCGATCATTTTGAGCAAGTCAGAAGTAGTTCTACAAGCAATGGGCCTAACAATTTCATTTTTGACAGTGGGAGCATAAAAGGAGTTCATAAACTATTTGAATAAAAAGATCAGTGCGAACGAGCTTAAATGTTGTGAGAATTTTTCGAAGGGTTATCTGATTCTACTTTGTTACGCTGTTTCTCCCCAATTTCCTTCTTTTTTACTCTTTTTTTCTCTGTTTACTTTTCGAAAACTCTCTCGAACTTCGAAATAACAGAAAATTCTTAAAGCACTCAAAATCCATCACCCCTCTCTTTTTCCCAAATCGACCACTAATTTTTTTTCCTGCTTGTATTTCAACTTTTTCTCGTTGACTGTTGTTTTACTGCAACATTTTCTCAAAACTTTAATGACTTCCCCACCCCCAGGTTGGCACTTATTTTTATTTCGGCAAAGACAACAAAGAAACGAAGGTAGAAGAATTCGAAGACTGAACTCAAACAAAATAGAATTCAAATCAATGACACTTCAACAGAAATCAAAGGCCTTCAAAATTCTCAAGTTGACCGCCAAAAAGTTCCAACACAAAAACCAACTTTTCTGTGACGAAATGGATATTTGGTATAAATAACAAAATAAATATGCCCAAAGCGAAGAACTAATAAATTGACCGCAAAAACTCCTTCGAATCTTTCTTTTCTTTTATTAGCATTTTCAAGTTTGGATTGAATCCTTGATCCGATTTTTCAATTTATTATGTTACATGTTGAATACCACCATGAAGATGGTTCAATTGAATCATTAAATGTCCCCATTACTCAATCTACTGAAAATGATATTTATAGAATGGCCAATATCGCAGATCCTGAAAATTATGAAATCATTTCTAAGTCTTATGAAAAACCAGTGTTTTGCGATGGTGAATCATTGATGTTGAGACTCTCAATCAATGAGAGTATTAAAAGAGATATTGCTTTGTTCCAAAACATTGGAACCGTGCTTCACAAACAATTAATGTTTGATTTAAAACGAAAATTCAATGATAAGCTCTATATTTCATTGTTTGTTGAGCAAGGGGGTGTTTATAAATTATTTGATTCGATTGCCCAATCCGAAGGTAATACACAAAGTTATGCCCTTAATGCTGTATTAGTTTTAATGTCTGATGAAACTGGATTCAACGCAGTCGTCCAATGGGAACAAGCAGGGGATACACTCTATTCTTTATTAAATAAAGACACACCCGCCACTATTTCACGTCAGGCCGCAGAGATATGTACTGTATTAACAACCTTTTGCGGAGTAGAGGCCATCGAAGATGCTGCTGGCAAATATGCAACAAGAAAAGGGAAAAGAAAATTTGAAAATTTAGTTGAATTAGCATTATCAGGTGATATTCAAACATCTGAAAACACTATTTTATTAATTGACTCACTAATGATTGGGGAGACAAAAGAAACACTAATTTTATTAATGAAAGAATATGACATTGTCAATCATTTGAAATCAAGTAATTCCGAAATCATTAAGAGGTGTATGAAAGAAATAACCAATGAAATTGCTATTGACAGTGGAAAAACAAAAAAGGGATGGGACGATTTAAAAACTTTAAGACCAGAAATGATTGAAGTAGAAAATGAAAAAAGTCAATTAGAAAAAGAATACAATCAATTACGTAATCAATTAAAACAATTAAGAGAAAGAGAAAGACAAATAAAAAGCGATACTGTTTCGAAAAATGCACAAATTAAAAAACTACAAGAAGAAGAAAAAGATTTAAATGATAAAAGTATTTCAATAAAAGAGAAATTAGCCGGAATTTTGGAATTTCCGCCAAGGGAATCAATGATCAATGATATCAAAAGTTCTAAAAAAATCATTGATGCATTCGAATTTGAAAGAACTTTATTAAAAAATAAAATCGCTGACATCGAAGTCAGAGAAAAACCTCAAATTCAAATTGATGAAGACGTCACCAATGTATTCGACGAACAATTCATTAATACTCCACCCCCTCCTCCTCCCCTTATGAAAGATAGTAAAACTGTTAATGTGGAAGGAAAACATTGTATTGAAGGGTATTTAAGAAATGCACTCATCCTTTTGCAAAGCAGAATTGACGTTACGACATTATTGAAAACTATTAATGGGGAGAATAGGGATGTTGATGAACAAACATTGAAATTGGTTTTAAAAACTGTTGAAAGAGCTAATTTAAAAGAATATGAACATATAACCAATGTACAAGAATATTCAACTCTTGATCAATATGGATTAAAAATATTACAAGAACCATTCGTTTTCCAAAAAACACAAATAGCTGTTCAATGTATGAGCGTTCATGATAATTTGGATGATTTACTAACGCCATTAAGAACAATAGATGCTGCTTGTAATGCTTTGAAAAAATCCAATTCATTAAAAGGGGTTATTACAACAATATTAAATGTTGGTAATTTTGTTAACAGCGGTTGTGCACAATTAGAAAGGGCCGATGGGTTTGGTATCGAAATTCTTTCGATGTTAAAATTTATTGGATCTTCTCAAACATATGCGGAATACATTACAACTTCAGTTGACGTAAAAACTGTTGAAACTGATTTGAAAGTGTGTTGTGATGTTAATGATGATTTACAAAATGTAATCAACTCATTAAAACAAACAGAGACATCAATTGTAGGTATAAACAAAATATACGCAGACATGTTGTCAAGTGGAAATAAATTTGATTCAATAAAAAAAGAAATTGAAATTATTACAAATAAATCAAAGAATTATCTTCTAAAAGCAACCCAAACAGAAAAATTATTCAAAGAAACATTATATTTCTTCACTGGAGATGAAAATGCTTCTACGATTTACACAACTTTGACATTCTTTGCAATTTTCGCTGAATTTATAAACGCGTTGACTATCGCCGCAAGAGTCGAAGAAAACAGACAAAAAATTTATAATGAAGAAATTAAAACAACTCCCTATGCCCAAGGAAGCAGTGAAGATCCAATGGCTCAAATCATTGCACAATTAAAGGCTGGGCAAATTGGTAAAGAAATGTTAAAAAAGTAAGTTGGGCAAGTGGTTCCAGTTGTTTATTCTTAATCACACTTCATTAGTACTCTTGATATTCGTTCATTTTTTTATTTCAATTTGAAAGTTAAAGTTAAACGTCAATTATTTCTTTCATTTGAATACATATCCTACTTCTTTCAAAACATCAAATACTTTATCACGGTGTTCTACTCCATAACATTCCATTTCTACATCACAAAGGCAAATTCCAAGAGCAGAAGTGGCTGGTCTTCTTGTTGAAACCCCAGCTACTGTTGCTTTTTGCTCACTAATGCGGGCAAGTAAATCTCTAATAGCACCTGGAACATCAGCAATTTCAATAGTGAATTCAACTTTTCTTCCTGATTTAACAAGACCTCTTTCAATTACTTTATTAATTACATTAACGTCAAGATTACCTCCTGAAACAATACAAACAACGTTGGTATCTTCTGTAAGTCCTTTAATTTTTCCTGATAACAAAGCAGCAAATGGAGTTGCTCCTGCTCCCTCACTAACAATTTTACATCTTTCTAACATTAACAACATTGCTTGAGCAATACTTTCTTCGTCAACAGTTACAATTTCATCGACATATTTCATTAATACTCCAATAGTTTTATCGCCAGGAGCCTTAACTGCAATACCATCGGCCATGGTCTTTGCAGTTTTAACACAACAAATCTTCTTTTCAGCTTTTGAAACAGCCATTGATGGACATTCAGCGGCTTGAACACCAATAACTCTAATTTCTGGTTTTATTTGTTTAGCAGCAAAAGCAACACCAGAAAGAAGTCCTCCACCTCCAATAGCTCCAACAATAACATCAACCTTTTCTAATTGTTCAAGAATTTCAAGTGCAATTGTTCCTTGACCTGCCATTACGTATTTGTCATTAAATGGATGGACAAAAGTTTTTCCTTCTTCTTCACACAATTGCATGGCATATTGCAATGATTCATCAAATACTTTTCCATGCAAAATAACGTCAGCACCATATCCTCTGGTGGCAGTTACTTTTGCGGTTGACGCAAATTCAGGCATAACAATTGTGGCTTTGCATCCAGCACTTGTCGAAGCATAAGCAACTCCTTGTGCGTGATTTCCTGCAGAAGCAGCAACAACTCCTTTTTTCTTTTCTTCTTCTGTCAAAGTAGAGATTTTATTGGCGGCACCTCTTACTTTGAACGATCCTGTCTTTTGTAAGTTTTCTAATTTCAAATATGTCTTACAACCACACATCTTGGATAGTGTGTTTGAATATTCTAAAGCAGTGTAGTAGGCATATTCTTTAATCTTTTTAGAAGCAGCATATACATCACTTATGGTAATTGGACATTCAACTTCAGGAATATCACCAACAATGTCATGGGGGACTTTCGTTATATCAACGCTTTGCATCACTTGAAAGAAATAAGAAGATGACAAAAAAACGACATCTCACAAATAAATTGAGTAAAATCAGAGTTAGACTTTCTGGAATAAAATGGAATAAATGCGACGCATTTACAAGTTTCTGTTGTAGTTCTGTTTGGGGAAAAAACATTTTCTTTCAGAAGTGTTATTAGTGGTCTTTGAAAAATAAAAAAGACACAAAACCTAAGGACTTTTTTTAATCTTTTAAAATTGGTCTTAATTTTTTCAGTTTAATGAGTAATAAAGTCCTTTCAATAAGTTCATACGTTTGCTCGGGGTTTGTTGGAAATAGATGTGGAATGATTATTCTTGATTCATTTCAAATACAATCCATATTTGTATTAACAACCCATTTGGCCAACCATACCGGATATCCAGTAGTTGGTGGAAATGGAGTAGATTTAAAAGACTTTAATTCAATAATGGATTCTCTCAGAGCAAACAGGTTAGATGAAAATTTTGAATATCTTGTTACTGGTTATTTCCCAACTGCCGATTTGGTTTATGAAACAATAAATAGGGTTAAACAATTCAGGAAAGAAAGAAAAATGTTCTTTTTATGTGATCCAATTCTTGGAGACAATGGGAGGATGTATACAAAACCGGAAGTTCAAGATGCTATGAAGGAATTAGTTAAATACTCTGATATTATAACCCCAAACGCCACTGAATTATCATTTTTAACTGGATTATCAGTTGATAATCTTGAAGATGCACAGAAGGCTTGTAAAGTTTTACACGACCAAGGGATCCCAATAATTTTGGTAACTTCAATAAGGGATGGTAATGACATTATATTGTATTGCAGTTTTAAGGGTTTGTAAATTAAATGATTTAAACCAAATTAATTACTGATGAGTAGATACTGCCAAAAATAAAAACTTTTCTATTAGAATCCCAAGAATTGATGGTGATTTTACTGGTGTTGGAGATACTTTAACTTATACCTTACTCAGTTGGATTATCAAAGGTGTTCCTCTTGAGCGATCAGTAAATAGGGCAATTACCACCTTACAAACAATTCTTAAGAGTACGGTTGGAACTGCAGAAATTAATATTGTTCAATGTATCCCACACCTAAAGGCAACTGAAGAATTGTTTGATGTGACCCATGTAGAAAAAAATAAACAGTAAGTTATTATTTCTTTGCTTCTTTGTGTTGATTTTTAATAAAAAGTAAAACTAATACAATTACTATTGATTTTGTTCCAAATCCAAACTAACAGAATCGCTATCATCCTCTGTTGCCTTGGATTTGTGTTCTTTTGAAACTTCAGAACTGCTTAATAAGGAGGAATTTGTTTTGGAAGGGGTGTTGGTGGGGTTTTCTTTGGAATGACTTCCACTTCCAGTTTTTGCTGATACTTTCTTTTGTTCACTACTTGTTATTTGAACAACAAGTGGTAAGATAAGGTTTCCCGCTTCTCTAAACGTTGGCCTATCAATTGGTTTTGGCATCCAACATTTTGTGATAATTGGTTTCAATGAACACTCTTCTGGAATAGAAAGTCTTTTTCCAGAACAAACAAATTTAAGAATTGATTCGGAATCTGGGAACTTCATTGTGTCATATGGTTCTTTTCCAAGCCATACTTCTAACATACAAACTGCAAATGAGAATACATCGGATTTCAAAGTCATTTGTTCAGATTGGAAAATTTCAGGTGCCATATACATTGGTGTTCCAATGTTTTGCAATGCAATTTTTCCGGAAGATTCAATGAAGGATCTTGAAGTACCAAAATCGGTGACTTTGATTGTTACAGAATCAAATGGATTGTTGGAATAAACAAGTACATTGTCTGTTTTAAGATCTCTGTGCACAATATCATTTTCATGCAAATACTCCATACCTCTCGCAATGTCCTGACAAAATCTGAGTTTTAAGAATTCACTCAAAGCGTTTGTTTTCATGTATTTTCTTAATGATCCTAGTGGGCAGAATTCAGTAACAAGACATAATGTATCTGACGTTACGACACTTCCAATAAAATTAACGACGTATTGGCATCTAATTCTTTCCATCATTTCTGCTTCTTGCATGAAATTTGGCAATAAGTCATTCAAATCAACCAAATCAGTTTTTAAAACTTTAACTGCAACATCAACTCTTCTCCAATCAGCCCTGTATACAATACCAAATGTTCCAGAACCTATTGGTGGATGGTACAAATTAATTTCTTCATAATCCAATTTTGTGCTTAAAGCAGATTCGACTTGAAGGCCCAAATAAACATGGAATTTTCTAACATCCTTATGTTTATCTTCTTTATGTTTCTTTGAATCACTTTTATTGCTGTCTGAATGCGCACTACCAGAACCTTTCTTTGAGGAGGAATTTGGCCTATCTGAAGATGGATTGGACATATTATCTGCCTTTATTCTAATGGAATCATCAGACATATCACTGTTTTGACTTGAATTTAATTGGAAGATTTCCGGATTATTCTTTTCAATTTCCTTTAAAACACTTTTTAGTTGGCCGTATCTTAAAGTGACTGGAATTCTTTCTTTCAACATTGTGGTACATTTCACCAACAAATTAACAGTAATTGTTGCACTTTCTTTTGGTTTAATTGTTCCTACAACAGGAGAAAACATAATATCATACTTTGTGTATTCTCCACAGTGGAAAGTGAAGTATAATACTTCTTTATAATTATTGGTTAATTCAAGAGTTGTTTGTACTGGTTCATCTACTTCTGGTCTATTGCCAATTTCAGGGAAAGTAATTGTATTATTATCAAATTCAAAAAAGGTTGTGTTCGTTTTAATGTCAATATATTGGGAATTCGTTTTGTTGAATGGAATAATTGTACTTTCCAAGAATGGCAAATCGTTTTGGGCTTTCCATTCCGACTTAATTTCATCATTTAAGAACTTGTGTCTTATTGACACAATAATCAACAGCAATAACCAAAATATGACATAAAGGGTTGCCCCAGAGCTGGTTTCAGATTTAATGAATACTGACATTTCATATGTAATGCATGAAACTTTGTTGTCTGTAAAATATCCTTCTTGACATTCACATTCAAAGCATCCATCTCCCCCATCACATTCTTCTCCTTCATCAAGTTTTTTATTTCCACATTTTAAAGACAAACAAAATGTTCTTGGCGTATCATAGGATGTGTATCCCTCCGTACATAAACAATGGTCACAACCTTCTCCTCCGTCACATTCCTCTCCTTCTTCAACTTTTCCATTTCCACAAGTACTCAATGAACATTTTTTTGTTCCGTTAATCTCTTTTGGAGAATAACCATAATGACACATACAAGTATCAATATCGCATTTGGCATCATCTTTTTGATCAGAAATATCGCAATCTTCTCCATCATCCACTTGACCATTACCACAAAGAGTACATACTTCTCCTTTTCTGATATAACCATTGATACAAATACATCCACCAGAAGAACTACTACAAATACCATTCTCTCCACATCCCATTGGACAAACGGCTTTAACAGTTAAAGTAATTTCGACTTGTTCTTCATTTGTTGTTGTAACAAAGACAAAGTAATTTTTGGCTGGTCGTAAAGAAACAACAGCTTTTGAATTAAATTTATCTCCATTACCACAACTCTTTGAACCAACTAAGACACATTTTGCTGTTGGATTATCATTTCCACAAGAAAGTGAAGAATTGATTTTTGTTGATTCAACTTCAATAACACGAAATCCAGATTCTACTCCTGACTGAGTGTCACAAGTCGAAATAGTAACGGCTTGTTCAACCCCTCTTATTAAAAACCATTTTCCATACCCAAGTTTGGGGGTACAAACGTCGGTTGAAGAAATCATGTTATCTCTTTTAAATTTGTTAACATAACTACCGTTCATAATATCATTCCATAATACTTCCTCAAAGAAACCACCACAGGTGTGTTTTTGGTGAGAAAATAAAACAACTTCATCCTCTTGAAATAAAGCTCCCAACGGTTTGGTTATAAAAACGTATTTGGGAATTCCGGGTTTGACATGAGTAACGGCCCTTGAAGATCTGATGTATTGGTCAACGTCATTTGTTTCAAATTCACATTCTTCATTTCGATTACCCTCTAAATCATCTCTGCACGTATTAAGAATTACGATTTTTGTGTCTTGGCCAATGTATTTTGCTTGTAAGTGATAGTATTCAATAACATAATGGGTGTAATGTCGGGCTGTTTCAATAGAGACATACCCATCAGTTTCAACATTAATTTCAATCCAAAACCCTGTTGTATAAGGAGTGGTTGTGGCGACTCTTTCAAAACAGTTTTCTGCAGTCAAAACTGATTCATTTTTCGGTAAAGTTATTGTTTGAGTTTCTTCGTCACTCAAAGTCACCTTTCTAGCATATGTTAAATCAGTTGCATCAATAACATTTCTGCAAGTCCTTAACATTAAATTAATTTCTTCTGTAAATTTAACACACTTTAAATATCCTTGTAAAAAATAACCAGAAAGACAACCATGACAGTCTTCTCGATACCCCTTTGTCATATCACATTTTGAGCATTCTTGAGTTGCAACACATTCACTTAAACATCCACTAACATCACAATTTGGATTACACTTATTTTGATCCTCATCAAAAGAATATCCTTCTTTGCATTTACAAGAATTAGAGCAATAAGGAACATTGTCACATTCCTCATAAAACAGATCTCTCAATCCATCCCCACAAGTATTTTCATCTCCATTTGCAAACAACACAATTAATAGAATTAAGACATTTACGTTCATTTCAAATGATTAAAGAGATCTTAACTGTATTCATTTTTATAGCGCCTCCAATACAACGAAAAGGGGGTTTAATTCTAAATTATTTTTGGATAACAAACACCTTTTTCAAAGCATTTAGGTAGCTGATTTCATGAAATCCTAATGAATCCAAAATAATTTTGTTTCTTAAACTTTTCTGAGAATTTTTTGGATTTTTTTTTTAAGCACGTTGTTCTAAACTTTTAACAAACCATTCAAGTACATTTTTTTTCCAAAACAAAACGGCCACTTTTTTTAAGGAAAGACACGTCCTTTTTCATACTTTTTTTCATTCCTGAACTTCAATCAAAAACGATCAAAATGGAATAAAATTAGTTTTCAACTTCATTTCTGTCTCATTCTCAAATCACTGATCCTCGGCAAAGAATGACAAAAAAGAGAAAAAAGAAATACTGGTTTGATTCAAAAGTGACATTATTTTTAGAGTTTTTTTGTTTTTTTAAAAATAGTTCGTCTCTATTTTTATTATTCATTTTTTAAAGATTTAGTTCTTCTAATAACTCAAACTCCGTATTCTTCATTTATCTTGTTCGAATTTAAAAACTATAAAATTGTTATATAGAAACTATAAAAATAAAAAATGCTTTCAAAACCCTAAAAACTAGATAAGATTTGCATTAATGGCTGAAATT
>NWBR01000694.1:0-10409 GCA_002914575.1 Entamoeba moshkovskii
CGATTTATTATCCCCTTTTTTTGGATTTTTAAAAAAAATAGAATCAATCAATTAAGAAGTACTGTTCTATAACCCGAAATTAAGCCCATCAAGTTTTCATCAACAACGTCTCTTATAAGTGCAACCATGGCAACAAAGAATTTTCCAATCAATTTAAATTGATTTGAGTCGTAAGGATACAAAGAAATTGACTGAATAATACTTCTGAAAATCCATGAAAGGAAATAACTTCTAGTTCCATTTCGGTTTGGATTTTTCCAATTAGAAACGATGACCTGTAATTCTCCAAAATCTTCTTTGGATGGAATAAACTGATAGTACATTGCCTTTGAAACGATTTCTTTTTGGTCATTCATACGCAATAATTCTTGTACTTGATGATAATAGGGGTCAAATTCCCCAATGGAATTTAATATTTCAATATACTCATCAATTTTTTCTCCATTCAATAAGGCCACATCAAGTAATTCTTGTATTAAAATTTTGGCAGGTTGGAATTGTCCGGCAATTTTCATCAACTTGGCAGATACTAATTTTGAATGAACAAGTGGTGCAAGACATTCCGCAATATGTGGTCTTAAATTGGCATAATTTATTAGCCCATCTTGGTCACTGTGTTTTTCTGATACGTCAGCAAGAATGAGGGCAGAATCATTATCATTAATTGAATCAAGTAATTCATAACAACCATTGATACTAAGTAAGATTGAGTGCAAATGATGTAAAACAAATCCTTCTTGGATAAAATTTGCTTTTCTCAATAATATCATTGCTGCATATCCAATTACATTGAAAGGACTTCCTCTTTCAATTTGGAGTGTTAAAGCATCTTCAAAACTCTGAAGAAGGAGTAAAAAGAAGAAAGTGGTGTCATTAGGATTATTTTTCAACACCAGTGCAATTTCTTGTTTTATTTGTTCAAATGTTTGCCCAATATTGTTGCTTGATTTTAACTAATAAAAATAAGTAATGGGTCAGATAAGTAAAGAGGAAAATAAACAAACGCGATACCAAATATAATTATCCACATTTGCATGAATAAAAGAATCAACCATTTGGTCTGACCCAATGATATTTTTTTTCAAAAATATGCTTGAAAATAATATTTCAATTGGATCACTTAATGGGCATTGGGTTAATTTTTTATAATCGCCATCCATTGCGTCAACAAAGGCATCGTTAACTTCACCCATTTCATCTTGTAATACTTGAGCTGCTTCATCTTTAAATCCAGCTCTAAACAAATGAAAAGCAATGGTTAATGAAGTAGGTTTTCTACCATTTTCGATATCCAATATTTGGGTGAGAATATCAATTAATTCCTCTTTTTTATAAACCCTTTCACTTTGAATTAAAAAGCTTTCCTTAAAGTTTCTTTCGACAAATTTCAAAGATAGTTCAGCAGCCTGAACTGAATTTAAATTGACTTGGACATTGCATTTTCGAAAATTAATTAATTCTTGTATTAAATCAAATGTTGCCTTATTTGCTTGTGTTGGTGGTAAAACAGATCTTAAAGGTTCAATTGGATCGTTTCCACATAAAATATTTGCAACTGTCTGTAACCCTTGTGACTCAATATTACTTCCGACAAATAAAAATCTTCTTTCTCTTAAATAAAGTCTATCTGCTGCCCTTAATGTCGCAGCAATAATACTTTCGGGCGTTTGGACATTAATGGCACTTTTTTCCGATGGTGTATAAGAAAAAGATTTGAACCAACTCTTTTGAGTTTCGACTGTTGGCTTACTCTCGAATTTTTTGAAATCCTCCAGCATTTTCGATAAATCATTAAGAGTGGAATTCATTGTTTTACTGTTTTTTTAAGTTTTTTTTTGTTCAACTTTCTATGTTTAGATTTTTTATTTTTTTTATTATTCCTCCACCAGTGTTTTTGTTTTATAAAACATTAAATTTCTTTAACAAAACAAATAGTAATATGAATTTGTAATTCCCTTCTATTTAAATCATTCAGTTAGGAAAGTTGACTCATTAATTGATCCTTGTGGAGAGCTAGATGGGGAAGATGGTGAGCTATATCCCATTTCTTCCCTTCCTTCTTCTAAAACACTTATATTCTTTTCGGCTAATCTATTAACCGAAGTGCAATCAAAATCACCAAATCCGAAAGTATCTTCGCCCAATGAAGGAGAAACGTCTTTTGTTTCTCTTGAAAAATATCCAGTATCATCCGCGCCATCTAACTTCGGTACAAATATGTCTTCTCTACTTTCGCTCAATAAAGACTTCCATCTAATTCCTTCAAAAAATGGATGATTCTTAACTTCTTCACTCCCTTTGGCCCCAAGTCTCTTTTTTTCCTCAGGTAGCAATAAAGAATTAACAATGGAATATGCACTGTCAGAAATGAAATCGCCATCTTCACTTGTTTGGGTTGGCCAATGGTAATCATTCATACGAATTCGTTTAAATATTGCTTCTGGTGTTTTGTCATTAAATGGAGGTATTCCAACAAGCATTTCATATATCATACATCCCAAACTAAAGTAATCACTCACGAATGAATATAATCGTTCAATTATAACTTCTGGGGCGACATAATCGGGTGTACATAATAACCTTGAATCCAAGAATGAATTTTGTTCATTTTTACAACCCACAACAGAAAGTCCAAAATCGGTCAATTTTAAGTGACCATTTGCGTCTATGAGAATATTATCTGGTTTTAAATCCCTGTGAATACATCCCAATGAATGAATATATTCCAAAGCCAACACAATTTCAGCTGAATAAATCTTGACAGTTGTTTCTGCCAAACAACCAACTTCTCTTATTAAACAAGCTAAATCCCCTCCAGGACAAAATTCCATAACAAGAAATAAACTGCATTTGTCTTGGAACGCATAATATAGTTTAACCACACTCTGATTCGCGGATTCTTGAAGTATTTGTTTTTCAGCCAACACGCCATCAACAACATTCTTTCTAATCATATCAGCTTTTCTACTTACTTTCATTGCATAAATATCACCTGTTGTCTTCTTTTTAACCAAATAAAGTCTTGAATACGCACCACTGCTGAATTTATTTAAAACAAGAAAATCTTTTAGTGATACAGAATCATCTGAGGCTTCTTCAACCTGTATGTCTCCATCCCACAATGAAGTGTATGTCCACATATCATTTGAATGTTTAGAAATATAGTTTTTCATTAATAATAACCTTCTTTTTACAACTCTAGAAATCATTCCTGCAAAGGCAGATAAACAAACATCAACTGAATGAGAAGTAACTTCCTCAAGCATTTTCACTGCGTTATTCATTTGCTCTAAAGTAGTATCAGTAACTTTAGTAATATAAGATAATTCCTCAGCTAATTCGATGACGCCATCATAATTAATACCACCCTGTTGAACTTGTTTTTGTTTTATAAGTTGATCCTTTAATATTTGCAATCTTAATTTACAACTTGGTTCATTTGAACATAAATCAAAACACATTTTACAATAAAAAGTATGTTTGGCTAACACATCCAATTCGATTTCCCTCTCACACATCCTACACATCGTAACTCGCAACCCTCCTTTTTCAAAAGTTTTAGGAGAATTCAGAGGGGATAAACCCATTGCTGCTTGGCTTCTCCTGCCCGAAGAAGATTGTCTACTCCTTGGTTGTGTAATTGTGGCGACTGGAGTTTCTGGCACTTCTAAAAATTTCTTAATAACCGCAGTTAATGAGAGAAATTCACTGAATTGTTGAAAATAATGGAATATTAATGATTCTGAAACATTGTTACTTGTAATATCTTTTAATTTTTGCCAATATTGATTCATAAATGTTTTTGAACAAATATCATCATAGCTTAACCTTTCTAATTGTCTAAATAATTGAAATATTTTCATTTGTTCATTATTTTTATCGTTTATTTCTTCATAAACCAAACTAATTCTTCTTGCTTCTTCTTTCAAAGCAACAAACTTACACATAATATGTTTTTCTTCTGAATCATCTCTCGTACCATTTTCATATCCTTTTCTTGGTGTTTCTGAGTATTCACTCATCTTTCTTTGTCTTCTTTTTTTTTCTTTTCCATAATTTAATGCCAACATCCATTCATTGACATTCCCTTCAACTACTTTAAAATTGTAATTCATTCCATTTACTAAACTTATTGATATTACATCATCTTTTTGTTCTATTTCAGCTCCAATTAACTGGAGTACATCACTCGGGGATTCCAATCTTTGAATACTCCTTTCCCCAGCAAAATAAACCAATACATTATCTTTTACTAACACATACTTTTCACTCCAAGTTCCGAATATATATGATTGTTTCATTAAATAACCACAAACTCTTGGGTGTCGTAGAGACATAAAAGGCAATGATTGTTTCTTTTCCACGAACCATTCATAAATGTAACAAATATCCATTGCACCCTCTAAGGCAATAACCTCAGATAAATATTGCTTTAATGCGACATCCCTAAGGGGATATCTTTCATTTCTTGAAGGTAATTGGGGTAATTGTTTTTCCCATTCACTTCTCTCTGAAATTAACTTTTCAGTCTCCAAAGGGGGTGTCATTGGTTTAATTGGTTCAAATGAGTCATTATCGAAATTTCTAATGATATTTTGGCTAATAAACATAGAAGATTGTTTTAATTTTGAAGAAAAACCAGTAATTGGCTGAGAGTATTCTCTTTTTTCTTTCAAAAATAATTTTGGTTGTGGGGAACTTCTAATTATTGGTTGATTAAATGTTGGAGTAAGTTTTTCATTTGAGGTCATTGATGAAAACAACGGAGTAATTTGTTTCGGGGAAATAACACTATTCTTTGGGGGTGTCAAAGATTTTGGAGAAGAAACAACAGAACCCGAACGAGTAAAAGATTTCCCAGTAAGCTTTGGATGATTTTCGGGTGATTCCGAAAAGTCTAGAGGAGGCGTAGAATTTTTATTTAAAGGAGATAATGAAAGCTTATAAGAAGGAGGGGTATCAGTTGGTAAATAATCTAATGATATTATTGAAGTCGGTATTTTGTCATGGGAATTGTTTGAATTTAACATTTGATGCAAATAACTATTTGGATCATAAACTGAATGAATAAATAAATCTAATTCATGAATTTCAGTTGGTTTTTTAAATAACAATTTCTTTATTAAATCCATTTGAACAGTGACTATATGAATTATAACACATTTAAATGTCGATAAATCAATTTGTAATTCTGACCTAACATCAAGTACCTTAATTTGATTTGGTTCAACAACTGGAGTAGGAGTTGATGTTGACAAATATTCTCGAGGGGTAATGTCCAATGAACCATGATCACTTTTCCCTAAGGATTGAACTGTTTGCATTTGGCTTGGCCTAAAAGTAACGGCTTTGATGTGTGATTTCCCTAGCGGGCAACTCATTTTTTAATCACTAAATATTTAGATTTTTTAGCTTGCAAATTCTTTCCATTCCCCATTCACTTTCTTTTTTATTTTTATTCCCTTTTTTATTTGCTCCAATAGCATTTTTTTAACAACCTCCCAGTTCCAACACATCCCTTTTTGTTATTTTGTGTTCACAATCCCATTGTTTTGGTTTGGGCATTCTGCACTTTTTGGTTTTTTTTGAACACTTTTCGGCTCGTGTTTGCAATGAATTGGAGACTGAAACTTATTTGAAACATCACTGCTTACGAACACAACTTTTTTGCCTTTTTTAAAATAGGCTTTCCTAATTTTACTTTTATTGAATGAGAGGTTGCCACGTGTTTTCATAAAACTCAAAAAAGATAATGGAGAGATCCTTCCGTTTCGTTCCAAATTTCGGTACTTTTCGGAAGGGATGAAGAACAAAGGCAGAAAAAAATAAGAAACGCCTCAACTTCAAAATCTTCTTTTTCTTCTTTTGTAATGTCAAAAATAGATCCACAAAAACAACGAAGTATAGTTTTAGTGTAGTAAAATATAGAAAATATTTAACAAAAATCAAACGAGTGGGCAATGAAGCGCACCAAAGAAAAGGCAAGGAGGATTTGAGGGAATCTACGACAAACGAAGAGAAGGATTGGAACTGAATAATAATCAACACGCCCCCAGACTATTTAAGGTGGGAATCTACAAAAAACCAAACCAAGCAATATTAATCAAGGATATATGAGCAAATTTAGTGCATTTGAAGCTTTTTTGGATGATGACGACATCCCTTATGTTGGAGTTAATACGCTTCTGCAAATGGATGTGGTAGGCGAAGAAGAAATATCTAATGAACAAGTTTGTAACACTTTTTGCAGGAATTGCAGCTGAGATTTGGTGACAATGGGTAATATGTGATATCCACCATGTATTACAAAACTATTTTTAATAGTGTTTTAAACTTTTAAAATCTTTAAAGACCATTAGGAAAATCTCAAAGTGTGGTTAACTTGTTTATTCATTTCTCATAAAATAAAAATTAAAGATAAAATCGCAATTAATTTGTTAGGTTGATTCTGATGACGTTTTTTTACAACTATCTTCTTCTCTTTCCGAGACTCCTGGTGATCAAAATTCCGCAAGATCATCCCCTGATATCTTTCGTAAAAGAGAAACAAAATCTGTTGACGTCAATGGTTTTAACCAAACCAATATTTTACCAATTAGGCAATGTCAGAGTTTATCTAATTCGACTACTGCCTCTATGCCAGAAATACCTTTCACAACCAATCCCTTCTTTTTTCCATTATTCAATAATGAGAATATTGATTCTCCTCAAAAACAATTGAAATATGGAACCAAGCCTTGCATCTTTTTTATTCAAAATGGATATTGTAAAAAAGGTGATAGTTGTACTTTTTCTCACGATATTCCTACTGTCACATCTCACCCAAATTGTCAGGCAAATTCAAAACAATTTGTTTCAGTCGACAAGTTATATCGTACAAAACCTTGCAAATATTTTTTTGAAACTGGTGTTTGCAGAAAAGGTGAACATTGTAATTTCTCTCACGATTTGAGTTTAAGGGATGAATATTTGAAGGGGAATTATTAAATCAAATCCAACACACAAGAAATAACAATTTTCATACCCATTTTTATTGATTGATTGTTTTTTGTTATTTCTGTTTACTTCACGCCATTGCTTGAATAGTATAATTTATTAATTTTTATAATTTCATAACGAAAAAATATTGAAACGGAAAAAATAAAAGTCAGTTGTTATGAATTATTAGATGAGCAAGCAACAAAGAGGAGGTCGTCGAAGAGGCCAAAAATTAGAAAGTGGAGTTTATGGTTATGATCCCAAAGAAGCCCCAAAAGAAAATCCAAAAGAAACACAAATGCCAAAAGAAGAATTTCAACAAAAAGACAGAAGAACTCAAAATAAAACTCAACCAAAAAGACGTGAGAATGTACAAAGAGAAGAGAGTGGGGCAAGTCCAAATCAAAACAAACAAAGAAATTATAAAAAAGGAGGACTTACAATTGAAAAAAGAAATGAAATTAAAAAAGTTAATCAAGAATTAAGAAAAATTCATCCCACCTTATTACCAATTGGGATTGGTCGTGACTTCTTTATTGATTGCCCCCAATATCAATCACCTAAATGTGAATTTATGACTGAACAAGAAGTAAAAAATAATTTCTTCTCTGCGATTGAAGGTGTTCATTCCTTCTTTGCCTATAAAGAACAATATTATGAAATTGCTTATAAAATGAAACACGATAATCCCCCTGTTAAATCAATTCCTTCTATTTATTCTCATTTACATAAATCGCTTGATGATTGTGTTAATTATTATTATCCTCATTCTCACCACTATCCATTCGATATTACTGGTGTTGCTTCTTCAAAAACTACAAGTTTAAGTGCTTTGCAATTATCTTGTGGTTCAGAAAATGATTTTATGTTTTTAGGTGATTTACATCAATACGATTCTGCTCTTTGTCTAGAAGAAATGTTACTTCAAGCTGTATTATTTAATGATATTCGTTTGCTTGAAGCTGTTAATGAAGATAATAGTAATTTTATGACTCCTGATGTATCACAAATACTGACGGCCAAAAAAGATAAATTAAGTCAAGCAGTTGCTGATTCTCTTTCCAAAAATTTAATGGAAGTTCTTAGAAAAGAAAAAGGACTTCGTTTTGCTGAGAGAATTTTTTCATTATTCCCTCATACCTCTAAAGTTAAAGTTACTTCTGTTGTTGTTGAAAAATTAAATGAAATTTATAATATGGACATTCATTTCCCTGTTGAACGTTCTGCTGTTTTAAATCAAGTTGCTACTTTTATTTCTGAATTAACTGATACCGTCCAAGTCGCTGAATTTATTGGTACTATCTGTGGATTTTTTGAAGACAAAGGTGTTGAACTAATTGGAAGTGATTGTTGTTGTATTATTCAGGCCATCCTAAAGAATAATACTTTAAAAACAGAAGAACCAGATATTTATCAAGAATTCTTAGTTCAATGTATGGAATTAATTGATATTTACAAAGAAGAAGAAGACCATTCCGAAGTGGTTGTTGAATTTTTTGAATCTTTAAAAAATTGATAACAATTTTTATTTTCATTTTTTGTTTTTTGAAAAATCTTTTGAAATCACAAAACTAAATTGATTTTTTAACATCCATTCACTTCATTTCTTATTTTACTTCAACATTTACCCAATCACTATTTTCTACCTTTGTTAATTTAACAAAAAGAATACCTTCATGATAATATGCTTTAATTCCTTCTTTACTTGCATCTACCGGTACTGGTACTTCTCTTCTAAATTGTCCATAAAGAATTTCAGTAAAACAAAAATCTCCTTCATTAATTGGCATATTTTTATTTCCAGAAACTATAACCCAATTATTACTGTACTGTAATGATATTGTTTTCTTATCAATCCCTGGAACTTCAAATTTCAACAAATAACTTGTTCCACAATCAAGTAATTCGCATGGTGGTTCCCATGTCATTGAATTCCAATGTCCAACCCCACTTGGGTCAATAAATACTTTGTTTTGTGAGGTTTTTGCTAAATATCTTGATAGATGAATCCATCGAGGTTCTGGTCTTGATAATTGTTGTTTATTTTCTCCTGGTGGAATACTTTCTAAGGTTTTAAATGTTGTTTCACTCATTTTTAAATATTTTTTGATTTTATTAGATGTTCCTTTTGTTTAAATACAATCTGAATTCTTTTCGTCAAAACCTTTCATACTTTTGATGTGGTTCAACGTGTTTCTGACTTTTCAATTATGTGGACATTAATTGTTAATAAAGACAAATGATGTCCAACTCATTCCTAATTTAGTAATGTTGACGTGGAATTTACTGAAAAATTAAGTTAAGCAAAAACATTTTTTAAAACATTTTTTATGACCCTAAAACTAAAGAAATTAAGATAATTAAATTGCTGTGATTCTTTTTGGAATAAATACTTGTTTTCCACAAAGTTCATTTTGTATTCCATTGTTATTAAAATAATTTTGTTTGCAAAGAGATTCATTTTTATTGTTTTCTTTTGAATTTAAAATGTCTTGCCCATTCCCAAATAAAACAAATAATAATTTGATTGATTGTACAATACAAAAGAATGTTGTGTTTCTTGTTTAATATTGTACTTTTCCATTCCATTTGATTTTAATGAAAATAAAAATGATTTTGAATCGTTTTTACTTCATGATATTTATCAATTTTGGAATTAACATATCCCCAAATTTATTAGCATTTTCATCTTCAATTATAAATATCAAATTACTTTTATTTATTACTTTTTGATGAAACACAGAAGTATTAACATTCTAATTATCAAATTCTGAATCAAATATGATATTTCCTATTTTCATTGACATCCATTTTTCAATTTGTTTCAATTCAATATTAAATGCATTATTTATTCTTTTCATTACCTCTTCTTGTTTTTTTTTCTTAAATAATTTTCATTAATAATTCCATTTTCATTCCATTCTTCTTTTTTATCTTCCAAATCACCTTTTAATCCATTTTTTTCTTTTTGGATATTTTAGAATTAATTTATCAATTTTTCTTTTTTCCAAATCAATGATAATATCAATTATTTCATTGTTTCTATTTGATAATTTCTCTTTTTCAAGTTCAATATTATAAATGATATTATTTAACAAGTTAACTATATTATTTAAATCTTCATTTGAACTTTTTAACTTTGCATTTGACAAATCATTTCTATTAATCATTTCATCCAATCTATCATAAAGACTTTCTGCTTTTTTAATTGATTGATCTTCTGTTTCATTTAAATCCTCAACAAATTCTTCAAATTTCAATTCTTCTAAATAATTAATATATTCATCAATTCCTTCTTTAATTTTATCATTTAAAATAGGAATATTGGAATTAATTTTATTTATTAATTCATGATTTGTTGTTTTCATCTTTTCAATTGAATTTAAAATTTATTAGATTTTTTCTTTAAAAAATTAAGAGTTAATAGTTTT
>NWBR01000695.1:6447-19531 GCA_002914575.1 Entamoeba moshkovskii
CACAAAATTAAATCAAAAGCAATTAAATTATAAAAATTACCACCAAGAGAACCATCCTTTCTTTTCCAATGAAGGATATTGTAAGTATTGAGAACAAGCATCAACCATAATTGGTTTATCTCCAGACTTTTCTTTCCATAAATTCTTTAATATTTCAACACATAACTTATGAACACAATCACTTGTTAATTCTAATCTTTTTCTTTCTGTTGCCTCAACGGATGGTATTAATTCATCAATTTTATCAATCAATTCTCTAAGTTGAGTATAACTATCCTTAAATTTCTTTTGATTAAACAATGAAAGACAATGATAATAATTTTTGTAACATTGCCAACTTGAAATTTGCCATTCTTTTGCGTTACTTTTCTTTTTTTCCATAAAGATTAATTTGGAATATTGCATCATAACAACATCAATTTTTCCATTTTCATCTTTATGTTCATTTGCCAAAGAGAATTGGCCTATATGATTTTCCATTTCTTCAATTTCAGAAATTGATTCTTCAACACTTAGTTTATATTTTTCTTCACGAGCATAATCCAATAATTCTTTGTACATCATTCTATTTGGAATCTTTTTGTTAGAAATCATTTTATTACAATGACTAATAGCTTTTTGAACAATATTTTTTCTTTCTTCAATTCCCTTATTTTTACTATCCCTGTAAGACTTCATTGTATCTCTCATAGTTTCATCGGGAATAATAAATAATTGAGCCTCACCATCAACAGTTTTCCATTTCTCAACGTCCATTTCTTTACTTTCTGCTCCTTCATCCTTACAAACCCTAACTTTTGCATTTGCATCATCAACAATATCTCTAAAAATAATTTTACCTTCCTCACTCATTTCTGAACTTATAAACCCAATGATTGTGATTGCCTTTTCATATTCTGTGATCGCATCTTGATATTTTTTATCTTCAAAATCCGCCATTCCTTTAATATAAGAAGTGTAAGCAATGATTTCTCTTTGAGTTCTTCTATTACAACCCTTCATTAATTCAACAAATTGATTACAAAATATTTTTGATTTGTGAATTCTTCTTTTTTGATGATGACCTTTCATTGCATCTTTTTCATCAATTGGTTGAAGTTCATTTGAATAAGCCCAACACCTTTCTACAAGTAATAACGGAATCATTAAACATTCAGTTGTTTTCATTTGTTCGGGAATTAGTTTTAATTGTTTAAAATGTTTTTTTTCCCATTTATTAATTAATTGAACCTTTTGCCTAATTCTTTTAATTCGACGAGAACAAAATCTTCTATATCTTGTATAATCATCATGTTTTAAACCATTGATTTGTCTCCAATTATAAACCGTTTCGAATAAACATAAATTAAGTCCTTTATCAAGTTTTATGGTTTGTTTCTTTTGAATTGTTTGATTACTCATTCCAATTGAAAATCTCTTTTTACATTTAAAGTTCTTTCTTATTTTTTTATTATTTTGTTTGGTGATTTATTTTTTTCGTTTTACTATAATTTATTAATTAATTATTATTATTTCAAAAAAAGCAAATAACAAAAAAGAAGTAATTAAATGTTATGAAAAATTCTTTCGGAAAAAAAGTATGACACAAAGGAAAAAACAAAAAATTTCTCTTAAGATGTATTTTATTTTTAATCCCCCTCAACTTTTTTTCATATCTGTTGTATTCCAAAAATTTTTTAAAACAATTCTTAATATTTATGATTTCATGAAATTAAAGAATCTAAGAATTGTTTTTTATGAAACCCTACACCTTTTTTTAGGCTATTGGAGTTCTATACCCTTCTCATATTTTGAGGTCGAAAATTCGTTTTTGTTCTACTTAATAAAACTGTGAAGAGTTAAGTGATGTAATAAAATTTATAGTAAAATATCATAAAGAAAACTATAAAGAAAGCCTTTTTTAGGACAAATCACCTCAACAAACACCAACCAGAATGGGTTTTATGAGGATATTTAAACGAATTTAAGACTCAAAAATCAGTTCATTTAAACCCATTTCAATTCCCATGAATTTTATTAGAATCACAAGATCAACTGACCCAATCCTTCCTTCTTTAGTTCAACTGTTATCAAGAGAATTTGAAGAACATCAATTAAGGCCCACCAAACAATTGAAAGAAGTTATAGACACTCAGCCAAACCATTATTTTACTGCAATCCAATTTAACGGCAGAATTGCGGGAGTTATTGTTTATTGGCACCTATTAAAACAGTTTTATTACATTGAACATTTTGCTGTTTTACCAGAGTTTAGAGGAGAGCATATTGGACAGAAAGTAATGGATTATATTAACCATTCCATTGGAGGAATATGGCTATTAGAACTTGATCCCATTGGAGATGCCGTTCACGAGAGGTTGAGGAAATGGTATGAAAGAAATTCATTTAGAATAGTTACTAAGCAATATGACCAACCACCCTATGTTGCAGGTGAGGCCACAACCCCACTTTGGATAATGACAAATAAACCAGTTACTGCCGAACAAATTCAACTTTATTTAGCAACGATGAAACAACATGTTTATGAAGTTGCCTATCACATCACCCGAGTATGAGAATTTTTTATGTTTTATAACAAAAAAGTGTTTTTTTTAATTTATTTTTTATTGCAAATCTTTATTTTGTTTTAATATAAATTTAATTATTAATGGAGTATTGTGGAGTGGTATGGGAAGGGAATAAATGGTGTTGTTCAATTATTGGAGAATCTAAGTGACAAGAAGTTGCAGTAATTCTTGTGTCTGCGGTTAATATTAATTGGTATTCTTCGAAATTCATCCAAATATATGCTTTTTTCTTTTCTGTGTTGAATAAATAAAAAGTATTTTCAATCCACATCTTTTTATCGCACCGCTGAATTACTCGTGATGTTAATTGAGACTTCAACGTGTAACAGATTCGATCTTCAAATTGTATAAATGGTTGATTTTGATTGTTTGCTATGACAACAAATATATCTGTTGTTTCATTTAATTCTGTCCAACCTAAATCTTTATTTGTTTTTAATTGTGTTCCATTTCGCCAATAAACAACATCATACCTATCATCTACGTCGATAAGAGAACTCATTAGAGAAGAACCTTCAGAAGGAACAACATAATTAACACCAATAATGAAAACACCGCCACCATTCATAGTTTCATAACCAGTAATTAAATAACTTTCTTCTTTTCTAGGGTCAGAGTAAGAGTCAATAGTTAAATCAAAATTTCCGGCCCTTGACCTACTTTCCGATCCATTTGTGAATATTTCATGACTTTTTAATAAAACTATTTTTTTTGAACTTAATTCCTTTTGAATTGATATGATCGAGGTATACGTCATTTTATCACAAATATATTTCCCTCCTAAATTGTTTTCACTTGCCAATTCAATTGTTTTAATAAAGGTTTTATTATCAGAAATTGTATGGCTTAATTCGTCTAATGGATATTTTAAAGATGGATAGAAAATTGAAAATACAATAATTGAGGGGATAGTGAGAAATAAGAATAATCCCCAAAGTCCAAATAGTATTACTTCTTTTGAATCTGTTGTTTCTTCTTCATTGCTGTATTCTTCATATTCATAATAATCACTTGATTGTCGGCCAATCATTTTGTCGATTAGTGTTTTTTAGTTGAATTTTAATTTAACTTTTTCTTTTTTAAATGAAATAGAAAATTCGATTTTGATTAATTTTCTTTGTTGAAAGTTTTCATTCCAATCGTTTTTACATTTTTTTGAATTGTTTGTTATAACATTTTTTCGGCGGTATCAATTTTTTGTGTTTTATCATAATTTACAAATACTTCGATTCAAACATTGAGATTGATTCAATCACTTTCTTTGATAATTTTTGTGCAGAAAAGTCTGATTTAAAGTGAAATCATGTTATAATTAAATAATATGGATTTCCAAGCTTACCAACCAATCAGTGATCCTTGCATTGATCAATTAAGATTTGATATTAACGAATCAAAAATCAATTTAAGGGCGTTTGAGTTTTCTCTTTATTTCCCATCAATCATCCAAAAGTTCCGAGAAATGATGATAAGCAACAAACAGCAAGATAGGAAGGTGGTAGAAACTAATATTTTAGAATTCAAGACTTATATGAATTCCATTGTTGAAGAAGCAATTCAACCAGAACAATCTTTCATTCAATTTGTCGAAGAAAAAGAGGCTAAACAAAAAGAAATAAATAATATTTTAAACGAAGTAATTAGGACTGAAGAAGAGTACAACAAAGATATGGCTTGCTACATGCAATCTTATGGTAAATTACTGATGAAGTCAAGAGTGGTGGGTGAGTTAGTTAGGAGCAGTGAAGTGATATTATTAAACATTATTGGACTGTCGGATAAAATAATAAGGATACTTAAAACAACCAATTACAGCGAGTTAAAGACTTGTTTGGATGGACTCAATGCGTATGATGGGTATTTTGTATTTTATGAAAAAATCGTTGATTTGATGCCAAAAATTCAAAAAGAATTGCCACAACTGCAAGAAATAAAAAGTCGATTAGAAATGAAAAATTTAGGGGTATTGGATTATCTAATCAAACCAGTGCAAAGAATAACTAAATACCCATTGTTTTTGAAAAATCTTGAGAAGGTTGTTGTCGATGATGAATACGTAAAATTGATAAATACATTGGATGTAAGAATTAACGAACAACTCAATAAAAATAATGCTTCACAAAAGTATTTTGCATCTGAGAGAGAAAAAGAATATTTACTTCCTTTGTTGAAATGGAAAGGAACACCCCTCGATTTAACTACTTCCCTCTTCATTTTCAAATCAGTTCTTTCTGTTGTCCAAATTGAAAAACGCAACTACGTTTCACTAAAAGAGGTAAACTACGGTATTTTGTTCGACCATTACATATTGTTTGGAAAAAGTAAGGGATCTCGAACCATCATCGAAAAAGTGTTGAAGAGCGTAGAAATCATAGAAGAGTTTAATGACCACATTATTGTTCATTCAGAAGAAACTGTGTTTTCCCTGAAATTCATTTCAAAGTCGGACCACACACTGTGGTTGAATAAACTGAAGGAATTTAAGGAAAACACAAACGCCGTGGTGAATTCGTTCCGTTCCTTGAGTTTTGTTTCTTCTGTGGGTAGTGTTCATGCCCCAAAACCAAGAAGGCCAATGGGTGGATCTTTTGATGTTCTTGAGATCAAAAAAATTATTTCGGCAGAACAACCACCAAGAACAACAAGTTCCTTCTCCAATCCTCCAGTGTCAATCCTTTGAGGGAATAACAAAAACATTAAGTCAATTTTTGTTATTAATTTGAAAACAATTTTGGAAAGGGGTTCAAAAACTATTTTTCATTTTGTAGTTCCAAAAGAACTCTAATAAAACCACGAAGCCATTGAGGAATGAGTATGTGTCGACAAAAAGGATTCAAAAGCGAAAATAATAAAAGAATAGTAAAAGAAATTAGAAAAGAAGGAAATGAAAAGAGGTCAACATAAAATAAAAATAGAGCACACAAAAAAGGATAAAACTGTTTTCAAAAATCTACACTTTTGGAAAAAAATTATAAAAGGGCTTTCGTAAAGTCATGACTTTGCTGAAATTATTCAAAAATAAAGTTTTTAAAAAGTGTTGAGCAATTAAATACATTTCTATAGCTTTGATGTTGAAAGAACTGCTTTGTGTTCCGAAGACTTGATCCAATAATATAGTGTTGACGCACATAAATCCTTGAATTCGGGCATTTTCTGAAGGAAACGGGTGGCTTTTGATAATCCCATATCTCTGCCAACTCTGACGGCCTTTTCTCTTAATTCTTTGTTCCATCTCTTTCTCTTTATTGAAGCACTTTTGGTATCTCCAATGGGTATGGTCCCGTTGACAGTTTCAGAGGAAATTGAAGGGGATTTGGTTGAAGCAAAACCATCGATGACTTGGTAAAAATCTTTTCTGCAGGGGGTGAAAACTGAAGTTGTCATGAGGCGGTTGTGTCTTTTGAAATAGAGATTATAATAAGATCGTTTAAATAATAATGGTGATGTAAAAATAAATCGAGAGAAATTGTTCTCTCACTTTTTCAAAACGAAAGTTATAATTGTCCATTTTTTTGGAAACTGTCCTATTTCAAAAATAACACCCCCTTTAGTTAATTGGTTCTTCTTTCTTTTTCTTTTTGGAATTCTGAGTTTTTTGATGTTTTTGATCACTATCTAATCAAATCTCACTCTTCGCTTCATTCGGAGATTCTTATCTCATGCTCAAAAACTGTTATTAACTTCAGTCCTTTTTTGAGTAAAACCCACTCCACTTTTCAAATTACCAAAGCCTTTTGAATTTTTTTTGTTATATTCCAAATTAACTCAAAAATTCAATCCCAAAACCAAAAATAACGCGAGGATTTATGCAAATCACTTCCAGATTTGAAACCTAGACACGGAACAAACAAAACATTGAAATTATTATTTGGAGAACCTTTTGGCGATTTCAAGTTTCGCATTTGTGTTTTAACTCATTAACAAAATAACAAAAAATTTAATAAAGCTTCAAAGAGTGCTTTTGGTTTTGTTGCTTCCACAGTGGCTGTGCTTCGAATTCTTCTCTTGTCATTTTAAACACTTTTTCAAAATCGGTATCAGTTAGGTAATGTTCTAAACGCGACATGTCAATCCCGTCGGGGAATCGGTGGTGGATTAGGTCGTCATACGAGTACGTTTGGGTCAATTTCAAAACTTCTTCCAAACAACTTTCCAAATTGTCGTTGACACTCACCACTTGTTTTTTATTAATCCTCCATCCGTGGAAGTAATTTGTAAATGCAAATGGTTCTTTTCCTTCGTAGACCAACCAACATTTTCTTTTCGTTCTTTCTTCCTCTTTTGTTCTTTTTATAAACTCACTTACCGTTTCCATCGAATACTTTTTATCAATCGCCGACAATTCTTTTCCTATCCACAAATAACACACATCATAGCAATCCAATAACATCGCGGAATTCGATTCTAAATCTTCCTGATACCAATCGCTAATTTCTTCCACCGCAAACACTCCACTTTTACTTGACATATCAAACATTCGATTCTTCCACTGGGCATTATGTTCCTTAAGAATTCGTTTGCCCCCAACAATTTTCCAGAATTCTTCGGTTTCTTCGCCTTCCTTTATTTCAATTGTTGTTTTTCTTTGAACATCCGGATATTTCTCAACAAGTTTTTTGGTGAATTCTAATTCCTTATTTCCAGTTAATGCCCCCTTCCAAATTACTGTTTGGTTTTCAGTTGTAATTAGGAATATGCCTTCTGATGTTAATCTGTTTGCCACGTCTTTTTGTTCTATTTCAACTGCTTTTACGTGTTCTAAATTGACTCCACATCTCCTAATATCAAACACTAACTTTACTTCTTTTTTAGTGTTTGGGATAATGTCGTATTCCCAAACTCTCTTTCCTTTAATATCTTCTTTGGCATTTGGATCTTTTCCCAACCTTATTACCATAAATTCAAATATTGATAAAAAGTGGTTAGTTTCGGTATTTTGTGCGATACGATATTCTTTTCCTTCATCTTTTAATTTTCGATGTAAATCTACTGTTAATCTTGCGCTCGCTCCTTTATCTAATACTGGACATTTTCTTCCTTGCCAGAAATATAGAATATGATATTCATTGTTCCATTTGATATACGTATATTGAATAATATAACTTTCACTTTCAAAGAACTCCCCAATAAACGAAGCATTAACCCTTTCGAAATCGTCTATTCTCCATACTTTCTTTTTTCCATCAGCATTATCAATAAATACTTCTTTTCTTATTGGAATTTCTTTACTTAACATCATTGAATAATCAACTGCACTTCCTCTAACTATTTTTTTATCGTCATCAAATGGTAATATCGTTTTCTTTTTATTATTTTCTTCATAAAAATCACAAAAGCGTTCTTTGAACATTGCTTGTTCATATCCAGGAAATTCAAAATATAACGGAGCAACCCATACTTCTTTTCTTCTTTCAACATACCTTTTTTGACAATCTTGAATGTATTGTTGTCTCCTATCTTTCATTATTTTTGTTCCAACCCACATATACATTTCACTGTAACAATCTAAAATATAACAACTATTATTCTCCAACACAGTTTTACTTATTTCTTTTCCTTCATAACTCCATCTTTCTATATCCACTTTTTCTTTCAATCCATCCCACCAATATTTATATAGTGTTACATATTTCATTTGAGCTAATTCCATAACTAAATCATCCCCTGCATCCTCTGCACTTTTAATTGATCCTTGTTTTTCTCCAAATAATTTCCAAAATTCTTTTGGTTCTTTGTCTTCATCAATTGTCTCGATTTTAATTCCTCCTCTTTCTTTCGCGATCATTTTTGATAATTCAATCGCCTTTCCCTTTTCCATTTTATTACAACTTGTTCCTAACCAAACATAAATACATTTAGCCCCTTTTCCTGCATCAAATATAAATGCATCTCCGGAATTTAAACTTTCCCATGAGCATTCTACTAATCTTGCAAATGGTTTCTTTTTACCTTTGATATGAATTAATCTCTTTATATCCCTTGCATTTCCTGTTGGTGCAGATGCTAATTTCTTTCTTTGGAATAAAAGATCTTCCGCCAAAACACTTGTGGTGGCTTTTGCTTTTTCGGTTGTTTGTTTTGTATTTCCAACAGCAATTCTTTGGGCCTCAATAACAGTTTTTGAACCTTTTGTTCTTTCTTTTTTTGTTGGTCTTTTTTTAATATCCATTGTCTTAACATTGTCATTTTCAATTAAAGTTTTCCATTGACCTTCTTTTGGTTTCGTTTGGTCTTCTTCTTTTTTATTTTCTTCGATACTTATTTCCTCAATGATTTCTTCTTCAATGATTTCTTCAGATACAATAACTTCTTGCGGTTTTATTTCTTCTTTAATTTTATTTATTTTAACTTCTTTCGCATCTGTTGGTTCTCTTATTTTTATTTCAATTTTCTCTTTTGGTTTTTCGATTTCATTTGTATTGATTTTGACACTTTCTTCTTTAAGTTTAATATCAATATTTGTTTCTCTCTCTTTTGGTTTTACCTCTTCAACTTTTTTATTTAATTTAACATCTTCTTTTGGTTTCGCTTCATTGTTTGTTTCTTTAACTCCAACTTCTTTTCCTTGTGGTTTTACTTCTTCAATACCATCGTTAACTCTATTCTTCTCAACATCTTCAATAAATTCTTTGTTAGAAACCACTTTATTATCTCTTTTAATAAAAATGGGAGTTTCAATTTTAATTTCTAACACTTTTGATTCACTTAATTTGACTTTTTCCTTTTTAATTTCATCTTTTTTAATGTGCTCTTTTTCCTTTTTAATTTCATCGATGTCTTCTTGAACCATTGGCGTTATAACCCGAACTTCTTCAACATCAATGTTTTCTTCTTCATTAATATCTTCATCTCTCACTTCATCAAATTCACTTTCTGATTCCCTGACACTGTAACTACTATCCTCATTTAAATAAGGACTATTACTTGTCAAATCTAATGGGTTTATGGAAATATCTTCTAACATGGCGTGAAGCATATCTTCATACATCATCCTTTCTTGATGATCACTTTCGCTTCCAAGAACCTTTCTTTCATTTTCACCATCGGCGTTTTCAATAAAATATTCTTTAAATAATTGGGTTTCTGCTCCTTCTATAACAAATTCCATTTTATCCCTTCTTCTGAAACTCATATCAAGTAATTCTTCTGCTTTTAATACTGCTACAGTTCTCTCAGTTGGAGAAGCATCTTTCCCACACCAAACAAAAACAAGAACACCAGTGTCAATAACAACTGTTGTATTACTATTCAATTGTTTTAGAGATGGTCTTCCGGGGACAAGTAATATTTGAGGTCCATGTCGATGTAAGGCAATGACAAATACCTTCAAATTCTCACTTATTCTTTGCATTGTTTCTTTTGCTTTATATTTATCTCTTAAATAACCAATTTCAAAGTAAGCATTGAATGGTTTTAATAATTCTTCACTTTTAGTTCTTCTATTCTTAACCCCATCAATAACGTCTATTTGATTTATTCCTTTTTCATTCTTCAAACAATCAACCAATTGATTTGTTTTAGTTCTCTTTGCTTTTGTTGTTTCTTTTCCGTAAAACACAACTAACTTCTTTCCAGTATCAAATACATAACAATCATTTCTATAAAATGAAACTCTCTCACCACTCCCATCACTCTTTTCGCATTTCGTTAATACAGCCCAAGCTGCATTTCCTTCTCCAAAAATTCTAATTAACAATCTTCTTGGCGGAGCGGGTTTAAAAACTCTTGTTTTAGCATCAATTTGTAATTGTTTTTGAATTTCAAGTGAATGCTTTCTGCGTTCCATTTTCGATCTTGACAGTGGTTTTGTTGCAAGAGTTGGAATTGGATCACTTCCTGCTAAATGTTTAAATATTTCAGGAACTGATGGTTTTGTTGAATAAAACTCTTCCAATTCATTGTTTTCAACATCCAAAGATTGCAATGAAACACAATGAATCAAAGATTTAGGTAAATGACGTAAAACATTAGTACCTAATGTCAATTCTTTTAAAGAAACTAATAAAGAAACATCATTTGGGATTGATGAAATGACGTTGTTGTCTAAATACAATTTTATTAATGGACATTTACATATCGTTGTTGGAAATATTTCTAATTCATTATCGGCTACATCCAAATGAGTTATTGGACATCGTTCTAATGGTGGAATTGATTTAATTTTATTTCCACAAATAATTAATTGTTTTAAAGAAGATAATCTACTGATAGTTGGAGGAATTTCAACAATTTGATTATGAGCAAAACATAAATAAGTTAAACAAGTACAATCCCCAATTGTATCTGGAACAATAGAAATGAGATTATTAGCAAAACTTAGTTTAAATAATGGTAATCCTCCAATTAATGGTGTGATTTTTGTTATTTTGTTTTTTTCTGCTATTAATTGTAGTAATGACGAATTATTTACCAACACCATGTCATGAACCATTTCTAATTCATTATTACTTACGTTTAAATATGTTAATGTTCTCAACTGACTTAATGATTCAATTGACGTTAAAGCATTTTGGTGTAAATCGATAGAGATGAGCTGCGAGTAATTCCCAACACTATTGGGCAATTCAGAGATAAATTGATTAGATAAATCAAGAACTGTTTTACTAAGTGGTTGAGAATTTTGTTTAGAATTCTCCTGTCCCATACAATTTGTTTTTTAAGTTCACAGAAACGAAAATACTTTACTTTTTTTATTCCAATCACTTTCCTTCTCAATTTCTTGTGTAAAAAAAGTTCACATGAACTAACGCCCTTTGTCCTTTTTTTAAAAAAACAAAATTGTTAAAATAACACAAATATCTAAAACTGAAAAAACTAATAATTTAAATTGTTTGGTAAACTCCATCGTTATGTCCGACAGAGAAAGTTTAAAAAGTTTAATCGCAAAGGGAATCGTTTTGAGAAATAAATTAGTTCAAACCCCATCGTTAGAATTATGTGAGCAATTAATGAACATTGCGGTAGAAGTCAAAACTGTTGGTTTACAATTAAAACATCAACATGGAATTCTTCTTGGGGAAGAACTATCGATCCGAGCGGCATATGAAAAGATGGTAATAGAAGAAGATTCAGATAAATCAGACGCGATTTATGAAAGGATTGTACGAGCAATTAAACAAGCAGAATATTTTGGAGATCAAGATTTAATATTAAGACTTTATCAAACAAGAGCTGATTACTACGCATTAATTGGGGATATAATTATGGAAATTGAAACTGTTGAAAGAGCGAATATTATATTAAAAGATTTAAATAGATCATTACGACTTATTAAATTATATGGTGAATTTATTACAATGCTTAATTCTATTGCTCCAAAGAAAGATGAAGAAAAAACAATTACTGATAAAACTTTGGAAGCAAATTATAAATGTATGTGTGAATTACAAACTTTAAGAAATGAAAAATCATTTGATTATGATGCTTATATTAAAAAGAATCATTCTTTGGCTTTTAGAGTCTTTATTTATGTTGGTGTTATGTTATCAAATCCATTTCTTCATGAAATTGAAAGTAAAGAACAAAAAGTCGCAAAAGAAGCTTTTGAATTGGCAATAGAAGTTGCTACTTTTATTGGTAATACTGAATATTTATGTGCGGCTTGGGGTCAAAAAGTTGGTGCTTATTATGGAAGGGGAACTCCTCAACAAAAACAAGAATGGGTCGACCATTTATTGTTTTTAAAGGAAAAATATAAACCAAATGAAATGTGGATTGAAGAAACTTTAAGTGATATTGAAAATGCTGCTCATATAAAACTTAGAAATTCTGATTTGGGAGTTGAAGAACCTTTAGATGAAAATTGATTATTTTGATATGAATTTTTTGGGATATTAAACATATCTGAAACATTGCTAACATATTTTTAACATATTAACATTACATGGAGTCTACTCGTCTTCTCATTTCTGTTTTTTTTTAGTTTTTGTCCATAACTTAGTTATAAAAAAAAATTTGGTAGGAATCCTCTTAAATTAAGATTCTTGTGTTTCGATTCTCAAATTGCTGACTCTAAATCAACAAGAAGTGATAATTGAAAAGTTAATTAAGCGAACTGTTTTTGCTTTGATAATTGACGGATAATGAAAAACAAAAAAAATCATCACAGAAAAATTTAAAAAAACAACACATCTCCGACATTATTGAAATATTTAAAGTTTGTTTCAAATAATTACTTTATCAATAAATCATTCATTTGTTTGATTAAAATCACACAACTTCATTTTCAAAGGAGAAGTATATAATTAACTGTGACCTTCTCTTTTTATTTTTTTGAAATTTTAAAAAAACTGAAAAATCGCAAACATGTCAGAGATTGCGATTGTTGGAATTGACCTCGGAACTACTACAACTGAATGCGCTTATTTCAATAGAAATTCAGGTGAAATTGAAAGTTTAAAAATCAATGGGAGTGATACAATGAAATCTGCAGTTTTGTTTGAAGGAAATATATGTCATGTTGGAAATGATACTCAAAAGAAAATAAGAGGGGATTTAATTACAAATACAAAAAGACTTAT